>CAUYLG010026710.1:0-38511 GCA_963573385.1 Cacajao melanocephalus
TCATAAGTATTTCTATACACCAACAATAGACAAACAGAAAGCCAAATTATGAGCAAACTCCCATTCACAATTGCTACAAAGAGAATAAAATACCTAGGAATACAACTAACAAGGGATGTGAAGGACCTCTTCAAGGAGAACTTCAAACCACTGCTCAAGGAAATAAAAGAGGACACAAACAAATGGAAAAACATTCCATGCTCATGGTTAGGAAGAATCAGTATTGTGAAAATGGCCATACTGCCCAAAGTAATTTATAGATTCAATGCTATCCCCATCAGGCTACCATTGACTTTCTTCACAGAATTGGGAAAAAAAAAAAAACTTTAAACTTCATATGAAACCAAAAAAGAGCCCACATAGCCAAGACAATCCTAAGCAAATGAAAAACAAAGATAGAGGCATCACACTACCTGACTTCAAACTATACTACAAGGCTATAGTAATTAAACAGCATGGTACTGGTACCAAAACAGATATAGACCAATGGATCAGAACAGAGGCCTCAGAAATAAAGCCATACATCTACAACCATCTGATCTTTTACAAACCTGACAAAAACAAGCAATGGGGAAATGATTTCCTATTTAATAAACTGGCTAGCCATATGCAGAAAGTTGAAACTGGATCCCTTCCTTACACCTTATACAAAAAATTAACTCAAGATGGATTAAAGACTTAAACATAAGACCTAACACCATAAAAACCCTAAAAGAAAACCTAGGCAATACCATTCAGGACATAGGCATGGGCAAGGACTTCATGACTCAAACACCAAAAGCAATTGCAACAAAAGCCAAAATTGACAAATGGGATCTAATTAAACTAAGGAGCTTCTGCACAGTGAAAGAAACTATCAATAGAGTAAACCAGTAACCAACAGAATGGGAAAAAATGTTTGCAATCTACCCATCTGACAAAGGGCTAATATCCAGAATCCACAAAGAACTTAAACAAATTTACAAGAGAAAAACAACCCATCAATAAATGGGCAAAGCATATGAACAGACACTTCTCAAAAGAAGACATTTGTGCAGCCAACAAACATATGAAGAAAAGCTCATCATCACTGATCATTAGAGAAATGCAAATCAAAACCACATTGAGATATCACCTCATGCCAGTTAGAATAGCGATCATTTAAATATCAAGAGACAACAGATGCTGAAGAGGATGTAGAGAAATAAAAATACTTTTACATTGTTGGTGGGAGTGTAAATTAATTCATCCATTGTGGAAGACAGTGTGGCAATTCCTCAAGCACCTAGAACTAGCAATACCATTTGAACCAGCAATCCCATTACTGAATATATACCTAAAAGATTACAAATTGTTCTATTATAAATATACATGCACACGTATGTTTATTGCAGCACTGCTCACAATAGCAAAGACTTGGAACCAACCCAAATGCTCATCAATGATAGACTGAATAAAGAAAAGATGGCACATATGCACCATGGAATACTATGCAGCCATAAAAAAGGATGAGTTCATGTCCTTTGCAGGGATGTGGATGAATCTGGAAACCATCATTCTCAGCAAACTGACACAAGAACATAAAACCAAACACCACATTTTCTCACTCATAAGTGGGTGTTGAACAATGAGAACACATGGACACAGGGAGGGGAACATCACATACCGGGCCTGTTAGGGGGTGGGGGGGGGTCTGTGGGAGGGATAGCAGTGGGTAGGGGAATAGGGGAAGGATAGCATTAGGAGAAATACCTAATGTAGATGATGGGGTGATGTATGCAGCAAACTACCATGGCATGTATATACCTATGTAACAAACCTGCAGGTTCTGCACATGTACCCCAGAACTTAAAGTATACTTTAAAAAGTACAAAAAAGATGATTTGGGCTGGGTACAGACTCACGCCTGTAATCCCAGCACTTTGGGAGACCGAAACCATCACCTGAGGTCAAGAGATGGAGACTAGCCTGGCCAACATGGCAAAACCCCGTCTCTGCTAAAAATACAAAAATTAGCTGGACGTGGTGGTGGGCGCCTATAGTCCTACCTCAGGAGGCTGAGGTAGGAGAATTGCTCAAACCTGGGAGGTGGAGGTTGCAGTGAGCCAAAATCGTGCCACTGCACTCCAGCCTGGGCAACAGCCTGGACAACAAAATAAATAAATAAATAAAAATAAATAAATATGATTTGAATTGATCAGACCACAACTTCTACCCAATCCTATGTCTAATATGCCATCGATGACTCATCAACAAAATGGTTTGTGTTTGTGTGCTAAGGAGTCGAAATGCTGAATCCTTGAAAATAACAGTAGGTGGCAATTGGAGAGATGCTTTTCTCAATTGTCACTGTAGTCTGCAGGGACTTTGTTTATTTGTAAGAAAGAAGTTTGGATAATAACGGTTACAAGTTATTACAATTTTTTAAGGATAAGCATATCTCAAGAATTTCAATATTAAAAGGTAATATTTATCTTTTTAGATACTCTACTTATTGAAAATAATACTTTAAAGAATCACCATCATTTATTAGTGTTAAATTACTTATATGTATTAACTCCATTTTACCTTCACAAAAATTTTATGAAGTAAATATTATTATCATTTTTTAAAAATGAAACTTAGGGAGGTTTATTTAACTTTCCCTAGGTGACACAGAACCAAGTACAGTCTATATTTCAAACTTCAAGCAGTGTGGTGCTAGAGCCCATACTCTTGACTTCAATGTATATTGCTCCCATAAAACCTAAAAACTAAATCAGTATATAAAATGGTTTGTCCAGGTTAAAAAAAAAAATCAGTTCCAGAAATGTAGGTATGGATTATATTTTCAAAAATGTTATCTCATTATATGTTAGGACTCAGCAAAAAAGCAATATTTATTTTGTTTAGATATCCTATACTTACTAAGTACTAGAATATCTCTACCAAAATATTTTATGTATTCTTTTTTAAACTTCCTCCAAGTCCCAACTCAAGAACCAAGAACCAAGAAGCTTTGTGAGACTTTTCCTGACTCTTTTCCCTCTCTAAATGCTTATAGCACATGCAATCCTTGTCTCATCATAACCTACTTGATTATATATTACATTCTTGGGTATATTATGCCTCCTGAAATTCATGCAAAATTTCCAAAAAAGGAAATATGTCTTCTACCACAATAGACATTTAATAAATTATCGCATGGACTGTATTAAAAACAACTCAACACTAATTGAAAGGTCTACACCCAGAGAGAAACTCTTAAAGATCATTTCTCCAAGCCTCCAACTTTCACTCTGCTTGCTACTCATACTTTCAGCTTTGCTAATGTGTTCAAATCTAAAGCCAGACTGCATTGAATTCTTTAAAGCTGAAGCAAGCTTATTCAGTCAGCTATAAATATAAATGTTTACTGGAACACAAACTAGAAGGAAGTATATGAGAAAAATAAAGGGAGTAAAGCAATCCTTTTTCTTCTCCAAGGCTCATTTCTCAGAACCAAATATTTAAATGCAATTTTAACTGCCAGACAAGTTAGCCAGGTTTAATGAGTCTAAAGACAGATGAATATTAAACTAAGCCTGAGCAAAAAGAGATTGGCATGTAATACAACTTAAAACCAAAGTCATCAGTATGAATTTTTTATTATGTATGGCTATTTCTTTTAATGTTTATTGTGCCTATTGTTACCCTGCAATGTTTTGACCTATTTATTTATCACCTCTGCAAGACCGTAAGCACTTCACAAACAAGGACTGTGTCTTTGCATGTTAAGAGATCAGTCGTGAATGGCTGGGTCCAATGTTAACATCTGCACCCAATCAGACCTTTCCTGTTAACAACAGTTAACATTCACTTAGTGCTTACCATGAGTTGATCTCTATTCTAAGCCTTCCAAATATACTAATCCATTTGCCTTTTCAAAAACCCCAGAAAAGACGTGTTCTAATTATCATTCCCATTTTACAGATGAGGCTACTGGGACACAGAGAGGTAAAGAAAGTTAAGGAGGTAGGACCAGAATTAGAAACAGGTGGTCCTGCCCCACTCTTCACCACTACATTGCAGTCCCTCATTCGGAATGGTATTGGTGACTAGAAAAAGTAGGTGTAAATTGGAAGTCTGAACTAAAACCTCTGTGCTTGTGCTTCAGCTGATTCTAACACAGATGGTATGAGAACCACATGTTGAAAAACAGATGTAGGTAGTAGCAGTAGCAATGTTAAGAACTGGTGTTTTTTAATTATTACACTTCACCAAACATTTCCATATACATGATCTCATTTCACTCGTATAACAACCCTGCAAGGTAAGTATTATTGTCTTCCATGTTTCTGAATGAGAAAAGCAAGGCTCAGAAAGCTTGCCTAAAACCACATTTCCTGTCAAACACAAATTTTTCCATTCTAATACCCATACTCTTTCCATGATACCAATGTCCTAAATGGTCTTCCTGATTCTGCCTCTGCCTCTCTACATGTCTTAGTCCACACACAAGGGATCTTTTTAAAGCATACATCAGATTGTGTCACTTTTGTGAATTCTCAGTACATTTGGGTAGAATTCAATTTCCTTTCTAGAGCGAGTGAGGTCCCTTCTGGTCTGGTCTCTGCCTGCTTCCCTCACCTAATCTCCCACCCCTCTCCTCTCTTTCTAGCTCCAGCTATACTTTCCTTTTTAACTCCCTCACATCAAGCTCTTTTATCCAGCTGGGACTTTGTTCCTTTTCTATTCGTTATTATTTCACACCAGTATCTGAAATTAACCAATTGACTGATTGGTCGTGAAGACGATGAGAGTCCTTCTCTGACTTAATAGACAGCATTTACAAAGTGCTAAGTACAGGTCAAGTGGTTTACACAGGCTGACTCGTGATATTCATGACAGAGAGCCTAGGACCTTGTCTGAGGTCACCAACTAATAAGCAATGGAACTGAATTGTACCCAGAGCCTGTGCCCTTCACCACTTTGCCTGAACTGCCCCTTGAAGAGAATCAAAGACTCCACCATCCTACCTTTGGAAACACACCCTCATCTCTCTATTATCTCCCTGACACATAGCCTCCTGACCAAGCTAGCAGTGCTTGTGGTTAAATTCATTCTGAACAGAGACACACTCTGATGGAGGCGTGTGCTTTAATCTCCGTTTCTAATCCCATCTCCAAAAAGACAATTTAAATCAAGGCAACAAAACTAATTAGAAACTACAGAATGAGAATCCAACATTACTAAGAATGCCCTTAAGATCAAAGTAATATCAGAGAGTGTAGAATTTAGAATTACTCTTTATTTGGTGGTGAGGGTAGCAGGGGTGGGGAAGAGAGCAAGGGAAGGAGAGGGGCTGTCAGAGTTGACTCC
Organism: Cacajao melanocephalus; assembly: GCA_963573385.1. NCBI lineage: Eukaryota > Metazoa > Chordata > Mammalia > Primates > Pitheciidae > Cacajao > Cacajao melanocephalus. The sequence goes on from CAUYLG010026710.1 coordinate 5,320, forward strand.
ATATAATCTCAGCGGAAATACTAAATTATGAGGGTCCCAAACCAACCGAAGGAGAAGCCTATTAATGAAAACAGAACAGCAAGTGGCCAAACAGTCATTTTTTCCCTTCCAAATGTCTCATTGGTTTGGAGGTCAAATATCTATTCTTCATCTAGTATAAAAAGCTGCCATTTGGAGGAGGTTGGGTATTTTGTTATTATTTTTCTTTGTTTTGCTTTAAGACATCTGTCATTCGTGAGAACAAAGATTTCTGTTCTGTGGTTCTTAATAAGCTTTGCAAGGTGGTTTTCCCGGCATATGAAGAAGTCATTTGAATAATAAAAGCTCATATTTATAATTACATTGAGTTAAATAGATTTGCTTAGCTGAGGGTTTGGGGTTATTCATAAACAGATGTGAGGGTCCAGAAAGCCTCTGTAACTTTAACAATCTCACTGCTTTGGGGTTGCTGAAGAGCTTAGAAGCCCAAGTCTGAGTTAAAGAAGCTTTCTCCTTTTCCCTGAATAATCACCATGGTACCTCAGCCTGAGTCTACTTCTTAAAACCTATTTAAATACTATTCATGTTTGTAGTCATTTGCCAGTATGATGGCAATGAATGAGCTTGACTCTAAGCTGGGAACATTCATCCCTTAAGCATTCGGGAGAAAAGAGCCTTTTATGAAATGTTTTGCTCTGTTCTCAGAATATATTGATGACCCCTAGCTACAGTCCTGTGTGAAGCTGCTGGTTTCAAAACAATGATGAAAAGAGGTTGTCCTTCCGGGCAGCACCTTAAGGTCTCAACTTTTCCTTAGAGCCTCCTCTCCTCTCCTCTCCTCTCCTCCTCTCCCTTACCCTCCCCTCCCCTCCCTTTTCCTCCATTCTTTTGAAACTCATGAGCCCCATGAGCCTTGAGGTCCTTTGGAGATGATGGGATTAATTCCACAACAAAATTTGAAACCTGTAATAAGTTACCCTACTTGAAAACATACTTCTGAAATAAATGTAAGTGTTTAGGGCAAGAGGTACTCTTGGCCACTAATTTTCTATAATTCCTGCAGTGGACATTCTTTTACAAATCAATTCTTACACAGAGCCACAACATACGAACCAAGGAAAACGCCTGGCAGCTCTTGTAGAAGTGTCGTTTACCTAGATGCTCCCTGACCCTCCTGCCCATTTCCTTTGATGGCTCTTTCAAGACCTAGAATTCTCCTCAACACAGTTTAAAGACCGTGCTTTGATCCTAGCAGATCAGAAGATTTGGCCAAACCTCTGGTTTTGAGCTTCAATCTGAACTTTCTTCACGTGATACCTAACTTGTCAGACATGTATGCAACACTAAGTCCCAAATGTGTGATCTCCAAAAGTCTAGTAATTTTTCAAGTTAAATCTAATTTAATCTGTGTAATGGGTCTGCTAGTATTTCCCCCAAATTCATATCCACCCAGAACTTCAAAATGTGACCTTATTTGAAATAAGGGTCATTGTAGATATGATTAAGATAAGGCTCAAGATTAGATCATATTAGATTAAGGCGGGCCCCAAATCTAATGATAGCGTCCTTGCAAGGCACAGAAAAAGAGAAGACACAGGGACATAGAGAAGAAAGCATTGTAGAGATGAAGGAAGAGATTGTAGTGATTAATCTACAAGCCACGGAGCTCCAAGGATTGCCAACAACCACCAGAAACTCGCAGAGAGGCATGAGGAGCTTTCTCCTTCAGAGCCTCCAGAAATATTCAACCTGCTAACACCTTGATTTTGGACTTCTGGCCTTCAGAGAGGTATGTCAATATATTTCTTTGTTTTTGACTGCCAAACCTGGGATCCTCTGTTACAGCAGCTCCCAGAAAGTAACACATTCTGCCTTTGCTTAGTATGCACTCCAACACTTGCAGAAGAAATATTTGTTGAGTGAAAAGAATAAAAGAGTTCAATTCAATACAGCTGTTGACTAAGGAAAATACTTATTAAGTAGTGTTTGAGGAGGAGAGGGGATGTATCTGGCTGGGGCTGGAGGAAACCCATGTTCTTCTTCAACTCTCTTACAACACAAGACTTAGCACCTCTGCAGGGCCAAGCATGTGAGTGGTTCAGGAAGAAGAAACTAAAACTAGCACTGTTGGCTATCAGAGAATAAACAGATCACTTATTGAGGCTTCCTCAAAGATGTACTGAGATAACAGTATAAAAAATTATTTCTTTTTAGTTGAGCACTTAAAAAGGTACAAATCAGCCTAATTTCTGGGGTTTCTATTCTGTTCCATTGGTCTATGTTCCTGTTTTTGTACCAGTTCCATGCTGTTTTGGTTATCGTAGTGCTATAGCATAGTTTAAAGTCAGATAACATGATGCCTCCTATGACCATCTGATCTTTGACAAACCTAACAAAAACAAGCAATGGAGGAAAGACTCCCTATTCAATAAATGGTGCTGAGATAACTGACTAGCCATATGGAAAAAATTGAAGCTGGACCCCTTCCTTATACCATATATTAATACAAAAATCAACTCAAGATGGATTAAAGACTTACACGTAAAATTCAGAACTATAAAAACCTTGGAAGACAACCTAAGCAATACCATCCTGGACATAGGAACAGGCAAAGATTTCATGGCAAAGATGCCAAAAACAATAGCAACAAAAGCAAAATTTTACAAATGGAATCTCATCAAACTTAGCTTCTGCATAGCAAAATAAATTATTAGCAGAGTAAACAGACAACCTACAGAATGGGAGAAAATATTTACAAACTATGCATCTGACAAAGGTCTAATATTCAGCATTTATAAGGAAATTAAACAAATGTATAAGAGAAAAACATCACCATTAAAAATTGAACAAAGGACAAGAACAGACACTTTTCAGAGGAAGACATACGTGTGGCCAACAAGCACATGAAAAAAAGCTCAATATTGCTGATTATTAGAGAACTGCAAATCAAAACCACAATGAGATATCACCTCACACCAGTCAGAATGGCTATTACTAAAAAGTCAAAAAATAACACATGTGAGTGAGGTTGAAGAGAAAAGGAAACATTTATGCACTGTTGGTAGGAGGGTAAATTAGTTCAACCATTATGAAAAGCAGTATGGTGATTCCTCAAAGAGCTAGAAGCAGAACTGCCATTCAACCCAGCAATCCCATTACTGGATATATTCCCAGAGGAATATACATATATGTATCATTCTACCATAAAGACACATGCATGTGAATGTCCATTGCAACACTGTTCACGAAAGTCAAGACATGGAATCAACCTAAATGTCCATCAATGACACATTGGATAAAGAGAATGTGGTACATATACATCGTAGAATACTATGCAACCACAAAAAAGAATGAGATCATGTCTTTTGTGGGAACAAGTCTATTATCCTTAGCAAACTAACACAGGAACAGAAAACCAAATGTCGCATGTTCTCACTTATAAGTAGGAGCTAAATGATGAGAACTCATGAACACAAAGAAGGGAACAACTGACACTGAGGTCTTCTTGAGGGTGGAGGGTGGCAGGAAGGAAAGGAGCAGAAAAAATAACGATTGGATACTAGGCTTAATACCTACATGATGAAATTATCTGTACAACAAACTCCCATGATAGGAGTCTACCTATATAACAAACTTTCGCATGTTCCCCTGAACCTAAAAGTTAAAAAAAAAAAAGTACAAATCATATACATAACAAATGGGAATTGGTAGACTAATATAGTTCATGTGAAGATTATTTTAATGATATTTTGATAGATTCCAATAATAGCTATGAAGTTGTTACAGCTTCTTAGATTTTGCAGTGTATTGTCATCTTGGCTTTTATGTTTTAAATCCATGATCATCAAGTTTTAGTGGTCATGTTTTAGAGGCACACTTGTTGTTTGTTTTGTGTCTCCACACCCCTCACCTAACTACGGTTTTGTTCTTATGCTATGTACCTAGTGACTAAATGTCTACTCATTTAGTGTCCCTGAAGAGTTTTTGAAATGTAATGAATTAACCACTTTCTCTGTAATTTATGCATACATTTATATACTGAACTGCTGTTTAATCAAACGCCTTTGCCTTGTGTAGTATAGTAGCAATGCCTAATGAAAACATATGAAGTATGTGTTTCATAATTACCCCAGACAGCTCATTTTGGTTTCCTTCCTACTTAATCCCAAAATTCCTATCTTCCTGCACTGTAAACACTTTCCTTCCCTTCTCATTAATCTCAGTTACGTAAATGAAATGGGTAGTTGCACAATTACTGGGTGTTTTTCTGGGTATTATAAAAGGCCGATTCTCAGACAAACAGCTGACAAGGACACCCACTAAAAGGGATCCTTCTGTTTGACTGAAAGGTTGAAGCAGATCCAAATTAGAGAGAACTTTGCAAACTCCACTGGAGGAGTGCCACAGGGGTCAGTGTATGCCAAGTGTATGGTGGAAACATGGTTCGTGAGGACCCACCCCACTGCTGGGAATGAACCTCACTCAGTATACAGTACTGTACTTTCTCCAGGGCACATTAAGAGAAAAGCCATCCCAGTAAAATTACTGTCTTCACCTTTCTTTAAATTTTCACAGCTAGTTTAAGTGTCTTTTCCCTTATTTCTTTTTTTTTCAGGATAATATCTTTTCTGTCTTTTCCTTCTAAGAGGAAAACAATATGTCACATTCCCACATTCAACATTCAAGAACCTGTTGAAAGAAGATGCAAATCATCTTGAAAACAGAATCATGGAAAAACACACTGCTATTTGAAGGCAGATATTCTTAGTACCTACTGACTGATTTCAGGTAAGGTAAACAATCTCTAAAGCTTCAGTTTCCTCATCTGCAAAAAGATAACGTCAGCTATCATTGTAGGTAGCTGCGAGAAGAAAATAATTAGCAATGCCTAGCACGATGCTGGGCGCTACAAGACTATATGCTTTTTCTTCTTCCTTTCCGTTTTCTGTCTACCAAGTAAGATATTCATTTGTTTGATAGCATTTTTGGAACACACTATATAACAGGCACTATGTTGGAACCTGGGATTACAGCATGACCATTAGCCAAATGAGTGTGACTGTCTAACAGAGAGGATAAACATTAACCAATTAATGACATGCAACTTACATTTTCCAATTCTGTGTATTCTAAAGGAAAAACCCAGGATATGCTGGGATAATTTGAACAGAGAAGAGTAACTGAGGTCATTAGGGTAAATAGGATTGAATTAGGTTAAGAGCGAAAAGGGAGGAAAAGAAGTTTCCATGCAGGAAGAATTTGAAAACCTGAAAAGTATCTCCTAAACTCATTAGGGTAAGAAGTTTTCAGATTTATCATGAAGACCTCCAGGGAATGATTTTGCACTTTCCTTTGGCAACCTATTCTAGTGTGTGTGTTTTTGTTGTTGCTGTGGGGGAGGTAGATTATAACATATAATGCAGGAAACACTATGTAACTGTAGAATATATCTTATGGTAATATGTGACAATATAATGGGTTATTAATTTGTCTTTTATTCTCATTGCATTTTCCCCTTCCTAAATGCAACAGCCTGGTCTGAAAGTCTTTGTTTCAAAGTATAATAAAAATTTACTGGGATATAAGAAGACTGATAAATTTGAAGTGACTGTGGTTGTGGAAAGGAGGTAGAGGTAAAGGTAGAAGGACTATCAGCAGGAGGAGAAGAAAAATAAGAAGGAAAAATCTTTTGATAATGTCTAAAATTGCATTCTCTTTCATTACCAAATAAGTGAATTAGATTAAGTTTGATTTTTAAAAAATAGAAGAATGTTATGCTTCTTATGCTTTCACATTTGTAGAATAAAATTCAGTCTCTATAATAAGAAAATCATTGCTTAATTGAAGTTCTTTTGATATCTCCAACGTGTAGAGCTTTCTCTATAATGTACAAACCAAACCCTGTGTTGTTCTGAAGTCAGCACTACTGCAGAGCCATGTTAATATATCCCTAGAGCTATGATTTGTGCAGTAGGCCCTGACAGGCCTGCTATCCTCTAGTTCCTCCTGGACAGTTCACATCCACAGACTGGTGTCACTGCAGGGCATGTGGCGTGACTAGCCACTATTAAATAACTGGTGGATAACTTGGTAAAATGTAACTCTCATATAGGCCTTGTGCCTAAATTTCTTTTTGAAATACAAAAACCAGTCCAATTCACCATGCATATGTAAAATTCACCTAATGTAAAAATTCTCTTTACATATGTAAGATTCATTTTACAGGAATTTTTAAATGCTATTGAATTAATGGTTACTCTATCATTATTAACAATGTGAGTGACAAATTGTTGATCTGCACTAGGCTGAGGTTCTGAATGTCATTGAGGACTGAGAATGACATTTTAAGAATTGCCTAACCCTTCTGATGTTTACCTCTGAGGTGACTATGTACTGTTTTCAACCTCCCAACATTCATTCATCCTTTTCCTTGTGTTTTTCATAATTCAGCCATCAACATAGCACCCATATAGCCTACGTACTGACTCCACCCCACCTCCATGTGTGTGGGTCTTAACTGGTTTAGCCAGTCAACACTCAGGTCCCATCCTCCTGACCGCATGACTGGTTCAGAAAATGTTACCAATTGGGCCAATCAGACACTCAGATAGGGGTTTACCAGAAAAAAAAAAGTTTATTTGATCCTCCAAGAGAATTGCTACAAGACATACTGTTACTTCCTGCTAAATGTGAATTAGGGGCAAATAATTCCCACTAGCTGTGGGATGCCATCTTATGGCACCAAGAAAGACATCAGGAAAAAAATGGTTATTTGAGTGACATCGTTAATCCATGTAATAATCTTTACCTGACCACTACTTCAGGACTTTTAGTTATGTAATATCTTACCGTTTTAAAAGAAAGTCAGTTGGATTCATGTTTTCAGTTACATGGAATTGAAGGATTTATGAAACAAGACCCTTGTTTTCTCTCCACTATCACTTTATTCTGACCTTGGTATTGAAGGAAAGCAGAAACCTTGCTCAATTTCTATCTTCTCTGTGACAGCAAACAAAAGAGTGAATCACAAAGGTGAGCTGCAGTTTTATTAGGCAATGGATTTTAAATAACTTAATAGTAGCCTTTAAAAGGAAAAATAAGCAGAAATGTATATATGTGAGCAAAAATATACGATTTTATACAAACACACACACAATATTTCATGACTTTGCTCCCTTCTGCTTTTCCTCATGCAGAGGTGCTCCTGGATTTCTCGGAAGGTGGTGCCAACGTCAGGCTGTTTGACAGAGATTATTATTCTGATACAGAGTAAAGCTGAAAACTTGGAGGCCTATCAGAACATCTCAGCACTCAGACCATGATTTCCTAATTCTCTCTTCATAAATGGGAAAATCAAGAGAAAAGAAGGGCAGAGAATAAAAAAGAAAACAGAAATGAGCACATAGCTCCATTAAAAAAAAAAGAAGAAGACAAAAATCAAAGGCCAGAGAAAATGATTTTTAATTGTCATTTTTCTTTTTATTCTTTTGTCCTTTTACAGTCTCAATCATGTATAGACTAATGAGAAAAAATGAAAATGAGTTTCATTAGACAGACCACTTTTGTTGGACTCAGTCTTGAGTTGATCAAATGAGGCAGCTGAACTGAGACCGAATCTTCCCTGTGATTAGCTCAACTCTTGAAGTAGCCAGGCACCTGTGAGGATACAGGGGGGGAGACAAGATAATAATTGGTCTCTCATCTTTTATAATTATGTGTGTTTCAAGTGGATGTGAACTGTGGGGTTTGAGAGGGCTACATAAAAGGGGAAAATTCTGACGTGAGCACTTCAGTCATTAACTCTAGTATTCAAAAGGAAAGGAAGATAAAATTTTAAACAATAGGGGACTTGAGAAATAGAGGCCTTAAAATAATAATGTTTACTGAAAATTAGGACAATTGTTCATTAATTTTATATCTTACAGCATCTTCGTCATACTAAATGGTTACCACAGCTATTGACAGGACGAGAATGAACTGTTTTATCCCCTTTTTATACGAAAGCCTCTAAAGTCTCAAAAAAAAAAGACAACAATTTCTTCCTTTTTATATTTCAATTTTGAAGTAAAAATGAACAATAAATAAGAAGATTTCAATGGGCTATTTATGTGTGTGTGGATCCTGAGAGAAATTTAATAAAATATAAGGGATTACAGAAAACATTCTCTTTTTAAATATAAAACATTTCCAAAGAGTCTGTGACTGTGATGTTCATTCTCCTCTCTTATTTTTGTGTTCCTAAGCAGGAATTGATATTTTGCCCATAATTAAAATATACTTTCAACAAATGCAAGGGTAAGCGAGAGATGTGGTTTAACTAGGGATTTGGGGTACAGACAGCTTTTCTATTCTTAAGTAAGTGGAAAAAATGACTGTTCTCCCAATAAATTACTTTTTTCCCAAGATACTAGAATTAATCATTGTAATCCAACATAAGTAGTAATAATTTATATTTGAAAACATACTTTAATAAAGCAAGATGTTTTTTAAAAAAGCAAACAAGAAGGTATAATTCTACCAGACTGTAATCTCCATTAGGACAGGTGATTTGGTTCACTAATGTATTCTGATCACCTAGAACGTTGTCTGGCACATGTTATTGATACTTAATGCTTCATCAAGTACTTGTTGAAAAAAATGTAAATATATATTTTCACAACATACCAGTCTTACTGACCTTGAACTCTACCCACAGGTAGTCTTTATCTACCTGTGGCGTTCTACCAGGTTTGTGTAGGACAGTTATGTAATCTCATCATGGGGATCACCATGTCTAGACAAGAGCCCCTTGGAGGAGTAAATACTGCTAGACCTAGAGCAACATTGGCATAAAAACAAAAACAAACAAAACAAAAAACACTTGGTCTTTCTTCTCTTACAGATTGCCACTTCAGATAGAAAGAGCTCCCACTGCCTGCTTACAGCCAGCCAGTTAGAGGAAAGGCCCTAATTATCTTTCCAAGTTCTGGCACTCAGACTCTATCTATTTCTTCTTTTGGCTCCAGACCAAACAAAATGTGAAAAGGAAAAAAAAAAGACAAGAAAAAAATGCAACAGGGCAATAATGTTTTCTGTGTAGCACACAATCAGAAAATTACTTCCTTTCTACAAAATATTAACTTTCTTCTAGTGATCAGAAGTTTGAGATTTCATACAATGCTTAAATTTATGAATAAAACCCTATTAGCATACTGTGTTTCCTTATTACAACAGAAAGTCTTTTCAAGGAGACATATCCATCTTCATTTGCAAAATCATGTTACTTCTATTACCAGAGATTAATTTTAAACATACTGAAATGGATATAAAACATTAACTCTGTATTCTTTATGTTTCCCATCAGGGACTACCTTTCTGTTTTGAAAGCAGAATTATGTGTCTTTTCTCTCTCTTTCTAGCCTTCCTTATTCCTCCTCCTGTTATCCCCATGTCTCCTCACACAACTCCTTGAACTTACATTTTATATTCATCTTTTTATCTATACATTAATATGCACAAGTTCCCATCTCCCTCCCCACAATGACCTCACTTTTTTTTTCTTTTTTAGCATTTACTACTTCCCTTTTGAAGAATAAAGATGTTGGAAAAGATGGTATGTAACTTTCTATTTTTCCACTTCTCCTAAGTGGTAGCTTCACTAAAGCTATCTCCATTGGGAGGGCAGATCTTTATTACTAGAGAAGAAAGATGTAAACCTCACATATTTACATTTATGGAAAAATACAAACATTTCTATCTTTTCTATTGGACTAGTCACCTAAAATGCCTCAAATCCAAAATTCAGAGCTCACAGCATAGTCTTCTTAGACCTTATTAGATTTTACGAGAGTGACTCTCAATTAGCAAGTGAAAGGGTATGTAACTTGTATAGTAAACCCATTCAAATTTCTTGGAGTATATAATCATGTAAAATTTTACACCAACCACTGAGCCTTCCACAAGAAAATGTTTACTGAATGGATAAATCAATGAAGTGAGGATGCAGCAAATCATCTTGGCTGAGGTCTGGAAAGTGAACCGGAGATTAGACAAGTTGGAAGTAATAAGAGCAGTCAGGAGATTTTAATAACATTGAGGAGGTAAGTAGTGATCTTTTAAAAGGCAGTGGAAACGGAAAGCAAGGGCTAGGTACGTTCTAAAAGTAGAATCTCCAGAATCTGTTGCCAGAATGAATTTTGAACAAGCATCCAGAGGTTAATAAACACAGGACTCACAATACCCACTGGTATTCACCTGAAAATAAAGATTTCACAAAATTATGTGAATATTATTAAAACAAACATGGACTTTTATAAGATTACAAGCCTTAGAGTGCATAAGTATGGACTCACTAAATCATCTACTCCCCTAAACATCCTTCTACATACTGACAATTACCAATTTTCCTGTGTTGACAAAAAGAGTCAAATTCTGAAATATATCTGAAGAGATATATTCTGAGCCAAATATAGTGACCATGGCCCATGACACAACCCCAGGAGATCCTGAAAACATGTGCTGGAGGTGGTCGGGCTACAGCTTGGTTTTATAGGAGGGGTGGGAGGGGCTTTCATGTCATAGGTGTATTTAAAGATTTCAAAGATGTTTCTGATTGGCAAGTGGTTGAAAGAGTTTATCTAAGGAAGGAAGTGTCTGGGTTAAGATAAGATTTTGTGGAGACCAAGATTCTTATTGTAGGTAAGGCCTCCAAGTAACAGGCTTCAGAAAGAATAGACTGTAAATATTTCTTATCAGACTTATAAAAGGTGCCATATTCTTAGTTAATTCTCTCCTGGATCAGGAAAAAGACACGGCAAGGGGGAAAAAATTCTGTACAGAATATAGATTTTTCCCCACAAGAGACAGCTATAAATATATTTTGGGGGTAAAATACTTTGATTTCTTTCAGGGCCTACTAGCTGTCATGTTGGCATTTTATTGGTATGAAGAGTCTGCTTTGTTAATCTTAAGGTCTCTTTGTTTTCATGATAATGCTGGTCAGTTGTGCCTGAATTCTGAAGGGAGAAAGGTATAATGAGTCATGTTCAACCACTCATTCCCATCATGGCCTGAACTAGTGTTTCAGGTTTATTTTGGAATGCCCTTGGCTAAGTAAAGGGGTTCATTCAGTTGGTTGGGGGACTTCGAATTTTATTTTTGGTTTATACCTGTGTCTTTCCACTTGCAGCTTTTATTTAATGGGCCATGCTTCACTATACTTCTTTTGCTCATTAAATTCAAAGTACTCTTCATTTTAGTTCTTTCAATGTTATTGACTCCTACTTCGATCATTTCTTCCTGTCAGATCTTCAGAATTTTCATCACATCATCTTTCTATCATATCCTAACTCTCCTACTCCCTTCCCTTCAGTGACTGCCAGGACCCACAACAGTACAATAAAATCAGAGGTCAAGAGAGTATGTTTAATTCATTTGTATTGGTTTTCACAGAATCAATTTATGCTCATGTATTTTAAATTACATATATACTATTTCCAAGCTTGCTTTACATTTTCTTTTTCCTTTTTCTCTTTCACTATCACTGACCTAGAGTCCATGCACCAGATATATTCACCTGGAACTCAGATTAAAAGGAAAAATGTTCACTCCCTGCTCCTTTTGTGCCTCAGGTCACAATCTGGAGAATTCCTCTACAGAGAGAAAGGCTGGAAAACATATTTCTAATTCTTAGAAGGAAGTAATTAAATAATTTCCTTTTATGATACTGTCTTTGTTCTCTTCTTGAAAGGAAAGAGCATCTCCTTTATCACTTTAAACAGGGCAAACTAGTATTTCTAACCATCCTCCAAAAGTTAATTAACATGTAAATACTTGTCAGTAAAAGGTAACACTTCAACAATTAGCATATAAATGGGCCAGGGACAATATTCTGCCATAAAGGAGACAGCTTGGAAGATTTTGCCAAATGTATTTGGAAAGAAAAAATATAAAATAAAATAAAGGCTTCATCATTTCCATGCAAACAGTTATGAACTAAAATGTCAGCTGAAGCCTGGGGTAAAAGGAGAACTACCCTGCCTAGATTGAATGAGGTGAAGTTTGCATACACAACATGGTTTTATGTACATGTTTACTCAAGTAGCGATGACGGAAAGTGACTAATTGTTTATGTCCAGAAAAACACATCATGTTTGTTTGATTTTAATGAATACCATCAGTGAAGGAAACAGAAAGCCATAGGTGGGAAAAGAATTTAAGGGCTAATTTTTCCATATTGGCTGTAATGATTAGTACACTCACAAAATTGCACATGCAGGGAATGCTTCTACTCAGCCCTGAATTTGTGTTTCAAATGAGGTAATTGTGCACCTAATGATCCGTTTGCACAAGCAATTACCTGATTGGCATATGCCAGGTGAGCTTGTGAGAGATAATAGGGCAAATGCACTCTTTTTTTGCTTTGCATCCATTGTATCCTAGTTTGAAAAATAAAATAATTATAGTCATATTACATTTGTGACATTTTTATTGGAATCATGGCTTTATGTGTGAATGGAATGCTTAAATTAATGAATGAAAGATCATTAACCCAAAATAAGAACAAACTCTGACCACACTACCAAAGATACTTGTTATTTTATATTTATTGTTAAAACTACAACATTGCTAAGTTTATGAGAGAAGTCCCAGAATTTCTAACCAGAAAACTTGGCTTAAACTCCCATGAACTGCTATGTCAATTCCAGACATCCAAATTTAGGCAAGTCACCTAAAAACGCCAAATCATAGTTCTTCAAAATGGAGAGAATAATCTTATTTATATGGAAACTAGATGTAGTTTTTACTCATTGCATCCTGCATTAGAAGTGTCAACATTAAGTAAGTCTTAATGATGCCTATGCCAGATCCAGGTGAACCCTAGGGAACATCTGTTACTGTTGGTCTGCTCAAAATCTAGTCATCTCCTTCACTTGGCCAGGCTGAAAATCTGGACCCCACCTCTCTCACCACCAAGTGACAGGCGATCCAACTAGATTGAAGTCATCTTTGACAGACACGGTCAGGCTTGATGACAGTTTTCCTACCTTCTTCCAGACCTAAAAAAGTCCCTTCAGGTTAGTTCAGAGTCCAAGGGTTGGGTCAAAACTGGATTTATCTTGTGCATTTGAAAAGTAGGCACGTTTTCAAGGCGCTTTAGCCTCGGCAGTGTGAATACTGTACGACAGTGGAAAGGATCTGCACATAAGCCTCAACCTTCCTAGAAGCTGGTCATTTTCTCCCAGCACCCTAGAAAATCAAGTGGTCCAGTTGAACTTTCTATAATGATGGAAATATCTCACAATCTGCACTGTCCAATATGTCATCCATTAGCCACATGTGGCTACTGAACACTTGAAGTGTAGCTAATGGTAATGAGAACTCAGGAACTGAATTTTTAATTTCACTCCATTTTAATGAATTTAATTTAACTTTAAAGAGCCACATGAGGCTAATGGCTACCATACTGAACAATGTAGCAAGGAAAAAACAAGACAGTTTATCAAGTAACAACTCAATACTATAGACTGTGAACGTCATCTACTGTCCATAGTCGTTTACTCCTACCTGTTAACAACATGTAATGTCAATTCTCCCTTTCCATAGTATCTTTGACACATTTTTAGCCGTTTCTTTGCCTATTCCTGGTCATGATCAATAAGGTAAAAAAGCACAAGGGTCTAAGACTGAAAGAATGACTCTTATTGGAACCCATCCTAAAACCAAACCAAACCAAAACAAACAAAGAAACAGAAACGCAGAGCTTCTCTAAGGTTTTTGGTGCCTGCCATCTGATTGTTGATGAACATTAGGTATGAGACGTCATCTAATTGAGATGGAATGTTAATTAATCAGAGTTTGCGACCTAACCGGATATCTAAAATCCTGTATCCTAAAAATCATGGCTTTGAAAGCATGAATAAAATAATAATAGTAAAACTAATATAATAACAATAATAGTGAATAATAATTTATTGTTTTAAGCACTGCTCTAAGATCATGCTTTATGTAATTCCTTCCTCATGACAGCCTCAGGAAATGGTTTTTATTGTTTGTCTTATTTCACTGATTGAAGAGCTGAGACTTCTAAAGGCCACCTTACTTGACCAATGTCATAGCAAGAACATGTGGCAGAGCTGAGGTTCAAAGCCAGACCACTCCGGCACCAGAGCCTACTGCCATAACCACTGTGTGATGTGGTTTTGAACCACATCAAGGTTAAGAATATTCTTGCAAAATTATCACGTTTTAGGTTTCATAGAAAAGCAAAAGTTTCCATGCTAGTCAACTACTCTCCTAATGAGCCAGTATCAGTGAGTCTGAAACTAGGTAAACTGCTTCATGGGCAATTTAAGAAACTATTGGGACAGAGGAATATCTGGAATGGTCTTTCTCTAAGGCAACAATGATCTCACTTCTTCCTTAAGAACTGAAATGAACCACTGACTCTAGTTTTATGTGAAGGTTTCTTCCCTGAAATGAACAGTTCAGGATCACCTCAAGGACAAGAACACATTCATGCTTTAGTCTGTTTAGGGTGAGGATCCGAGGCCTATCGTGCCCCCTGACGGCCTGCTGACTGGTTTTTTCTTTGAGGTTTGCAATGCTGCCTACATTAGCCTAGGCTTTGGCAAGTGATTTACAGTACTCTTTGAGATTGCCATTCTTACTCAGGTGTAAATAAAGTGGTGAGATTGTCTCAGAATTGAGAAATGGCAATCTAGTCCAAAAGGTAAATATTCAGAGTTCTGGCTTCCAAAACTAAGTATGTGAAACAGAGGTGGGAGGTGGAAAGTAGGATGTGGCATTTTTCTCTAATACAAAATCTTTCAGACACACATGCGCACGTGTGCACGCACACACAAACACACAGCCCTATGTATAAGACCAGGGCACTAATATTCATTAAGCTACCCTGAACCTACCTCTTGCCTATAAAACTTAAGATCAAGTAATCCTTGAATATATCCCCCTTGAATCTAGCCATGCTGTGGCTATTAATTAAGACATTTTAGAGCCACTTTCGAAAATATATAAAGGAACTCATCTGTAGATTTAGAAAAAAAAATTAAGTGTAAAATACCCCCACAAATAGGGCTATTGGAGAAAACTAAAAATACTAATTTTCCTGGATAATTCTACATACCAGGACATGATCATATCCAATTAAGTTGAGCTCTGTTCAGTAATCACTGTGTAATGGGATAGAATCACAGAGTAATAGGATTTGTTTAAGGCAAGGACAGAGGAGCTTAATACCTATTAGATGTCTTAAATGCATTAAGAATGAAAAAGACCAACTGATATGAAACTGTTTACAGGAACCTAAAGAAAATTAAAATAGCTCTCCGGTTTCTCTGAAGAGTTTTAGTTGAAATTTACAAACTTCGTCATTCAGTAATTTTCAGTACTAACATATCTGAAAATAGAATCAAAAAGAAGAGTTCAATATGAAGACATAAACTTTTTTTTTAATAAGATCACTGTCCCTGGCAGATCAAAGTTTGGTCTGGAGTAGACAGGACAAGATCTTAGAAGGTCACGATGGCCCTGAACATATTGTTTGGCTTCTCAGATAGAGAACTTTCAAAAGGAACTGTGAATGCCTTGTCACGCTTGAACTAGATATTAGTTGGCTAAGCTGAGAATCAAATATGGGAAATTAGTTGCCATTAAAAGATCGCTTCAGGCGGTTCATTTCTCATCAGCCAAGCTGTGCAGGTCTCCTGCTGGGGACAGTGAACATTAGCTTACTAAATACTTCAGTTCATCAGACGCTGCTTTACTCATGGATGGGCCTGGATTTTGGTGATGGGAGAAAGGAAAGAGGAAAGAATGGATACAAAACATAACTACTGGCATCTATCTGGGTAGAGAGATTAATTCTCTATGTGATTAAAAATATACTTGTTCATTGACATGTACAGATTTTCACAATTTATTGTTAAAAGGAGAATAAGCTGGTTCTAAAACCATTTTTATATGATGTTGTCTTCGGGGTGTGTATTTAACCTGAAATAATAAACAGCAACATCTTTTATATAGTGGTGACTCTGGGGAGGTATATTTGGGATGACTTTTTATAATTTTTTTATTCATCTGTATTTTAAATACTTTTAAAATTCTATTATTTTCAATAACTATAATTTTATAATAAACACCTGAGAGTAAATATAATAATAGACATTAAACTAAAGATTATCTGTATTTCTCTTTCTTCTCCTTGAAATGTTTTATTTCCTTTGGAGGAGCACTCAGCCTGAGTGTCACAGGCGGTCAAACCAGAGCGACTTCATCTTGAATAGGAGCTGATAAAATGAGGACCGGACCTAGGGTTCTGCATTCCCAGGAGGCTAGGCATTCTTAGTCACAGGAGGGGATCACAAGACACAGGTCACAAAAAAATCCACTGATAAAACAAGATGCAATAAAGAAGCCAACCAAACCCCGTCAAATACAAGATGGCGATGAAAGTGACCTCGGGTTGTCCTCACTGCCTGTTATAATGCATTAGCATGCTAAAAGACACTCCCACCAGTGCAAAGACAGGTTACAAATGCCAGGGCGATGTCCAGAAGTTACCCTATGTGGTCTGAAGGAAGAGAAACCTTCAGTTTCAGGAAATCCTCACTCCTTTCCCAGAAAACTCATGAATAATCCACCCCTTAGATTATTGGCAGAATATGGTCAAGAAATTACCATAAAACTAGCCAGTCAGTAGCCCTCAGGGCTGCTCTGTCTATAGAGTAGCCATTCTTTTATTTCTTCACTTTCTCTCTTTTATTTATTTATTTATTTTTGATACAAAGTCTCACTCTGTTGCCCAGGCTGGAGTGCAGTGATGAGATCTCAGCTCACTGCAACCTCTGTCTCCCAGGTTCCAGCAATTCTCCTGCCTCAGCCTCCCAAGTAGCTGGAATTACAGATGTCTGTTACCATGCCCGGCTAATTTTTGCATTTTTAGTAAACACACGGTTTTACCATGTTGGTCAGGCTGGTCTCGAACTCCTGACCTCAAATGATCCACCCACATCAGCCTCCTAAAGTGCTGGAATACAGACGTGAGCCACCGTGCCCAGCCATTATTATTCCTTTACTTTCTGAATAAACTTGCTTTCACTTTACTCTGTGGACTCACCCTGTATTCTTTCTTGCATGAGATCCAAGAACCCTCTCTTGGGGTCTGGATCGGGACCCCTTTCTGGTAACATAAGGGCCTTCCAAATCCTTGAAAGAAAAATATTCCAGAGTGAGTATAAATGAACTTTGAATAGAAACTATATCTTAGGGCCTATTCTGTTCTAGCAGCTCTAGAATTTTGCTGCATAGGACAACCCTAAAAGTTGACACCCAGAGTCACCTGACATTATCACCAGGCTCTCTCTGTCCTGAGAGTTTGCACACACTCACCTTTGTTCTTCCAGTAAAATAAATTATGTGCTCCAAAATAATGGGATGTGCCTACTTAGAAGTTTGCATTATATATTGGCAAAAGAATGAATGGGCTCTGGAATCAGATGCTCTGAATTGGAATCACAGTTTCACTGCATAATGGCTGAGTGATCTTGGAAAAGCCACTTAATCACCTCTGGGATTCAAATCATTTATCTATAAAAGGAAAGAGTAAAACCTATATCATACAATTGCCTTGAGGATTAAATTGCATGTTTGTAAAGGCCATAGAGAGGTTATCTCTGAGTTCTGGTTACTCTTACCTTCCCAGCAAGAAGACCATGGATAGGAAAAGGGGCTACAATGGCAGAGTTTCAAACAATGCAGGGTGGAGAAAGTGTACGCAGCCCCCAAACTTAGAGAAGCAGAGAAGAGGAGGAATATAAGAGCAAGTGTCTTTAAAAGTGCGGGTTGTGCCTGATGGATGCCCAGGCAGTACAGAATCTATTCCTGCAAGATTCTCACCCCCCACCCGCTGAGAGGGAGCTTTCCAGAAGTACAAAGCTCTTATGATAGGAGGCAGGGGGCCCAGCTTTGCTACCTGACCTACTTAGCCATATGAGCTGGTAAATGTGCTTGGGATTTCAAGCCAATTTTCTTCTCTTCAAAATGGGGATGTCATCTACTTTGTCTCAAAAAGTTGTCGTGAGACTCAAAAATTCTTTATAAAGTGGAAAATACTACTTAACTATTTGTTAGGACTCTGGTTTGCAAGTAAGTGCCAGAAACCCAGATCAGATAAGCATAATCAAAAAGGGAAATTTCTCACAGAGTCAAGTGAAGAACAAAGCTGGCGTCCAGGAACTCTTGGTAAGGTGGCTAACTCAGCCCCTGGTATGGTAGCTAACTCACTCATTCCTGGCATTAGCACTAAAAGTGCAGGGTCCTGGAAAACCCCTCAGCGCAGGCAAATGGAGACAGTTGGCTGCCATCCCTGGCTGCTGTGCCCCTGTGAGGATCTGATTCATTCCTCTCCCTCTGCTGATGCACTTTTTCCATTTTCTCTGTCCACATGCTTAGAACCACAGTTAAGGATAGGTTCTAATCTCTAATTTTGTTATGGCATGGGCCATTTCATTTTTTATTGCCCATGACACAACTGTAGTTTAGAATAATCCCATTTTTAAAAGTCTGATACTTTGCTGTTAGGAAATAAAATGATAAGCCTGGTGTCTGCATTTTTACAGAAGTCTAATTTAGGAACCATTATAGAGAAAGTTTGCGAACTCATCAGATCACTTATTTTCCAATGGAACCACTTAAACATATCCCATTATCTCTGAGAAATTATGGTATGCAGGGAAGGCCCTGTTTTTAAGGCACTTTGGGTATTGTCTGCCACCTGGCTTAATAGGAAGTTCTATGAGAGACTCAAAAACGATATGACTCCATGTGGCTATTTTACTTACTCTGTTAACCCTGGTGCTCAAACCCAGTTGGCCAGGTGGATGAACAAGCAAGGTTAATGAAAACGAAAACATGAGAAAGCTAAATGTTGAGATGTGTGCTACATTCTCTCTAGGTCAGAAACTCAGAAAAGGAAGGGAAATAATGAGGTATACCGTACTCGGTGAAGACTCAGAGGGGTAGAGAACAGCTATAGCATGGGAAGGGGAGGCCCATCTTTAGTCTTCCCCACTCAGTTTCTGACTCATAGTACTAGAAGACCGAGCATAAAGACCAGTGTATGTAGATAAGGGAATGGGCTTTCACCAATTGCTAGTCCACTAGCATGCCCTGCCCCTGTATTTGGGAATTCACACTCCCCAAGGATATGGAACAATGGTGAGGGAGTCAGGGCTGGGCCTGCTGGGACTGTTCTCTTTTTAATTACCTCCAAGTTTCTTCTATTTGAATGTGTTCTTTTGAAAAAAAAGGTAGATTTTATGAATATTTTCCCCATTATGTGATTAAACTTAATGAAAAACAACAACCAGGCTGAACGTCATTTTCATTTGCTTTCCGAACTCTCTGCCTATTTCCTCTTCTCTAGCCACCCGGCTGTACCTCGTCTCGCACACAGATTTCTACCCTATCCTTCCACTCTGGCAGTCAGCAATGGGCCTTAATTGACACATCATTAAAAAATACTCACGCACCATCTGAACTGGAGTAAGAATAAATTCCAGGAAAAGGGCTCAAGCCAGCCTTCCAGATTTCAGTGTCAGAGAGCCCTCTCAGAGGAGGCAAAGTCATTTTTTCTGTCGTCTTTCTCCAGCATTGCAGTGATTCTAAACAAGCCAAATTGAAATAAACGCTCCATGATGCTACTCACCACCTTGTGTTTTCATAGGGGCGGCTGCCTAACAGTTTACACTGAACTATTTAACACTAGCCCACTTGCTCTGACAGCTCTTTTATTATAGATGACCACCCCAGGCCTTGGGAGGTTCACTTTGTCCAATATTGGTTTCATTTAGGTATGATCATTTTGTTCGGAGTTGTTTACTGAGCAGACTGCTGCTAACCTCCTTCTATCATTGATTGCCTACCAGGAGAACCAGTCCAGCTCAGTTTCCTGGTTCCAAGAAAGAGAATTCAGCAAGATGAGGGTCAAATTACCCCAAACTCTAGATCATCTCTATAAACAGTGTCATATGTGTCCAGGAAAGAGAAGCTTTATTGTTTGTCTTGCTCTGTTTTCTGAAGCTAAGAAGACAATTGCTTCCTCGCAAACATGGACAGATTAAATACACTACATTCTGTCCTTTTCACCATCTGCTTCTTGCTTATTTTATTTTAAGCTGCATGACTAAACTTTATTATCTGACGGGTGAAGGTGGGCCCTGCTGCTGCTGTGCTCTACTCCTTGAGGCTTGGAATGAATGCAAAGTTGCAGGGCTGATCTGCAAAGGGGTGAATCAGAAATCAATTGGCCACTGTGCAATTATCACTCGCTGTGTCAAATACAGAGACATTAGCATTCTAAGATTCCTCTTGGCAAGATTCACAGCAGGGGGAAGGGAGTGATGAAAGGGGAACAACAACAACAAAAACCTTGTTTTGTTTTATTACTCTAAATATCTATATTTGCATAATATCCCTTCTCTTTGTGCTTCTCTACAAGTGCTGTGAGGAAAACTCTGTTCCCAAGCTCTGTCTCTTAAACTTCTCCTGAACCTCTTGGGGTTTCTCGTCTCTCTACTATCTAACTTTCTTATTTCCCAAAATGTTAAAGCATTCTATCACCTCTATCACCACAAGCCTGCAGACTCCTCAATTCACTTTGACCCCCATTCATTCTGATTTCTTCCACATTTAATCTGATTTCTAGGACAGAAACAAAGGTAAGGCAAGATAGGCCCTCATCTTGAGTACTTGGGTATAAAATTTAAGAGAACATCAAAATCTCAGTAGCCAAGATTAATATTTCAATGCCACATATTTGAACTTTTTTTAAATTAAATTTTTATTTTGAGATAATTATTTCATATGCAGTTGTAAGAAATGATACAGAAACATTTCCCCACAACTATCCTTTACCCAGTTTCCCCCAGTGGTATGATCCTGCAAAACTAAAGTATCACAACCAGGATATTGACATTGATATAGTCAAGATACAGAACATTTTCATCACTGCAAGGGTTTTTCACATTGCCCTTGTAGTCACACCCCCTTTCCTCCCACCCCCACCCTTCTTAGCCCTAGACCATCACTAATCTGTTTCTCATTTCTACAATTGTATCCCGTTGAGAACGTTATCTAAATAGAGTCATACAGTAGATAACCTTTGGGATATTTTGGTTGTTTCACTCAGCATAATTCTCTGGAGATTCATCCAGGTTGTCATGTGTATCAGTGGTTTGTTCCTTTTGGCTGCTGAATTGTGTTCCATGGTACAGATGTGCCATAGCTCGTTTGTCCATTCACTTGCAAAGGGACATCTGGATTGTTCCAGTTTAGGGCTACTTACCCATAAAGCTCCCATAAAACATTCGTATGCAGATTTTTGTGTCAATATAGATTTATTTATCTGGAATAAATATCCAGGAGGGCAATTGTTGGGTCATATGGTTGTTGCCTGTTTTCAAGAAACTGCCAGACTTACTTTCCAGAGTGTACCATTTTACATTCCCACCAGCAATGTATGAATGATCCAGTTTAACCACCTTCACCAGCATTTGGCTTTGTCACTATGTTTTTATTTTAGTCATCTGATATGTGTGTAATGATATTTTATCGTGATTTTAATTTGCATTTTCCTAAAGGCTAATGATGTTTAACATATTTTCATAAGCTTACTTGCCATCTGTGTGTCCTCTTCTAAAAAAAAAACTCTTTATATCTTTTGCTCATTTCTAATTGGATTGTTTATTTGTTTACTACCGAGTTTTTAGAGTTTTGTATGTATATATTCTAGATACTCGTCTTTTGTTGAGTTTGTTTTACAAATGGATATATGTGTATGTGTGCACATGTATGTGTCAACCAATTAATTTTTACAATTTTGATAATATCTTTACATAACTATGAGGGAAGGGTAAAATGCAAGATATCTAACTCTTACGGCATGGAAATTAACCACCAATCATAACGGATGCTGGCCTTGAATGACAAGTAGGCCTGTTGTTACATGAATCAGCACAAAATCTACCTTACCACTAGAACACATGTAATCCAGATATAATGATAAAATGTGCTTTTTGCTTTTACTTTATGCAATAGAAATTTCAGGCTTATCTGCCGACATTTCCGTCTCAATATTCATCAATGTCATTTATAACTGGTTAGCCGGTATTTGTTGCTGGCTATATTCAAGATGCTCACATATATGTAATTAATCAATTAAATCCTTTCTATACATTTACAGGCATTTCTGAAGGACAGACAAATGTGAGAAAGTCACTTATATTTGCTTCAAAATTAGTATACTTTATTGTAATAATTATGTTTATATAATTTGGATATTTGAAGTATTATGTCCTTTTACCAATATGGATCCCAATGGACAAACTTAGTTGGTGACTTTAATAAATTATCTCAAGAATCCTGAGATTATTAGCATTCCCTTTTTTTCCAGATGGAAAAATTGATTACCTTGAAAATGGCAGAGCCTGAACCAAAAGCCATATTGTTGTTGTTGTTTTTACTGCAGATCCTGTCTCATTCATCAGGTGTGTAAAGAAGCTCTTTGAAAATGACGAAACTATATATGAATTTTAGATAACCTTATTTCTATTAAAAAATGAAATATTCTTCTGATATGAAAATGTCTAAGGAAATTGGTTTATGGACTATATCTTTGAATAGATCCTCAATTCTAAAAGACACGTAATCAACTGACTGATAGTTGGTTTTACTTGATTGTTCTTTAATGTCCAAATTATCTTTTGTCTCCAGGCAGAGTACAGACTTCATTTTTTTCATGTTGAGATTTTAAATTTTTTTCTTAAGAGTGATTTCCCTTAACCAACCAGTCTATTGATTAGTTTTGTAGAACAGCAAATCTCTTGCTCCATAGGCCAATTTATTAGTCTAATAACAATCAGACTACATCATTAAGATATTAGTATTCCCTTTTTTCAGATGGAAAAATTGATTACCTGGAAATCAATTGATTACCCGGAAATAGTCTAATTATTAGTAGTCTACATCAAGATATTAGTCCAATATCATCAGTATTACTGAGATCATAAGTCGAATCTCGTGTTCTCTGTGAGAATTTGGATAAAGGGCAGGACTTCCATTTTAGTCGTGTTTGAAAAATGAAACCAGGCATGCAACGGGTGCTCTGGAAGAGTCTGTCTGCCCTTCACTAGCGGAACATTTTTCTATAATAATCTTAAGGCTAAGTTATTTTATTTTTGAAAAGTCTCAGGACTCCCAATTCGATGAATTAGAAAACTCCGGACCGTTAGGAGACGTTGACTTACTGAAGATGGATGGAAAGCCGAGAGCCTCCGGACCCAGCACCAAGGGGACACGAAAGAGAAAGTCCTCCTCTCAGCCAAGGCCCAGAAGCCCTAAGAAGAGTCCCAAAATAGCGAAGAAGGAAAAAGCAACTCATCGAGGGAGAGCCAAGAAGAAAAGTGCTCCAAAAAAGACCGTGGCTGTAAGGACACCTGAGGAAGGGAGCCGGCCAGCACCATCCGGCCGCAGGGTCCGCTAAGCCAGGAGCTCCCTCAGCGTGAGCTGCGGCCAAACCACTGAATGAGGGGACCCAGCCGGAGGAGCAAGTGAGTACGGGGACCCAGCCCGACCCACTGAGTGAACTGCAACCATCTCCACTCTCTCCCTGAGCAGCAAGTCACTTCTGGCCCAGCCCCAAGACCTAGGAGCCATCAGAGGTCTGGGCCAGAGAACTCACCAACAGAGTGCACCCCCACGGTGAAAATAAAATGAATCTGTTGCAAAAAAGAAAGAAAGGAGGAAAGAAAGAAAGAAGAAAGAAAGAGAGGGAGGAAGGGAAGGAAGAAAGGAGGGAGGGAAGGAGGGAGGGAGGAAGGAAGGAAGGAAGGAAGGAAGGAAGGAAGGAAGGACGGAAGGAAGGAAGGAACTCTGCCAGCACTTTCCTTCCCCAAGTCCCCACCACTTCTGACACTCTCTTTTTCTCTAGCGTTCTGCTGTTGTGGTCCCTGGTGCATGCTTGTTTCACAAAATGCCAAGAGTAGATCAATGGATCTCATTGGGGAAGAAAAAGAAAATAGAAAACAGAAAGTTTACCATTTCTTAATGTTTACTAAGGTGACATCCTAATAATACACTTTTTATGGCAAATCATGGGGAAGAACCACATGGGTCAGCCAGGGAGACTTGCCAAATGATTCTATTAAGTTGGAAATATTCATTTAGTTGAGTGGACATCTGTCAACCTTAATTTTGTTAGGTGCAATGCTAATTTTATATTGACACCAATTTTATGAATTTATTGTTGGTATGAGACTATAGGCTTATGAATATTGTAAATGTGGCACCAGGATATTCCTCTTTCAACTGTTTTAGTGATTAATGGAAAGAAGCTGTTTAAAGGGAATAAAATAGTCATATAAAATTAGCAACAGGAACCATTTGCACAAATGAGCTAAAAAGTAAAAAGTGGTCAGGCGCGGTGGCTCATGTCTGTAATCCCAGCACTTTGGGAGGCCGAGGCAGGCAGATCATGAGGTCAGGAGATCGAGACCATCCTGGCCATGGTGAAACCCTGTCTCTACTAAAATACAAAAAATTAGCTGGGTGTGGTGGTGCACACCTGTAGTCCCAGCTACTCAGGAGGCTGAGACAGGGGAATCGCTTGAATCTGGGAGACGGAGGTTGCAGTGAGCCGAGATTGCGCCACTGCAGTCCGGCCTGGTGAAAAGAGCAAGACTCTGTCTAAAAAAAAAAAGAAGGTAAAAAGTGTACAGAGGAATAAAAAAGAATAAAAAGATTTGGGAGGCCAAGGTGGGTGGATCACCTGAGGTCAGGAGTTCGCGACCAGCCTGGCCAACATGGTGAAACTCCATCTCTACTAAAAATACAAAAATTAGCTAGGCATGGTGGTGGACACCTGTAACCCAAGTACTCAGGAGGCTGATGCATGAGAATTGTTTGAACCCAGGAGGCGAAGGTTGCAGTGAGCCGAGATAGTGCCACTGCACTTCAGCCTGGGTAATAGAACGAGACTCTGTCTCAAAAAAAAAATAATAAAGCAAAAAGAGAAGGCCTGGGACTGACATCCATAAGCAGAAAAGAAAAAGAAGAGAGCCAAATAGATACATACATAGAATACACTAAAAAAGGAATGGATGCATGATCAACAGAGGGTCAAAAAAAGTTTTTAGAAGGAAACTAAAACAACAGCTTTCATATTTAACCTGGAGAAAGTTATTGGTGATTCTAGAGAGCACACTCATGTTTGTTAGTGAAGAGACCTAGGGCATTGCAGGTAATATTGAGGAAATAGGGGCAGCTGGTAGAGCTGGAGCAAGTAATCAGTTATCTACATTTGGAGGTGTCTATTAAGAGGAAAGTTCCCAGGGGAACATGGTAGGACATAAACCATTCTATCCTCATATGCTTCCAGGGATATGGCCAATGTCCCTTCCTCCTCTTGAGCTCCTGTAGTTTATCCATCTGTGACCCTCATTTGGCACTTAGGACCTGCTGGCTTGTATTGTTCTTTATTTCTTTAGGAGCTGGTCGATTTCCAAAACAGCCTGTGAGCTCTTTAACAATTGCTTTATATTGTCTGCCACAATGCCTTGCACATAATGTTAGTGATAGCAATAGTTGTAGAGGTAGCAGTAGTAAAAGTAGTAATAGAAAGAGCTGTTACTATGACTGTGCTAAGTACTTTATATGTCTTATTTTATTTAATCCTCCTCCTGGGGTAGCTACTATTATTCTCTTTCATTATCTCCAATGTAAAAGTGAGGACACTGAAGCTCAGAGAAGTTCAATACCTTGGTTCTACTCAGCTTATAGGTGGCAGGGCTGGGATTCAAATCCAAATCTCAGTTGCCAAAGTTTGACAAGAAAGATTTGGTACACACTATCAATCTTATTTTTTTTCACTAACATAAAATTTTAAACAATAATATTTTATCAACATACTAAGTGCAATAAGTTGTTTTATGTCTCTCACTGGAAGTTTGAATTCTTCTGGCTTTTACGATTTGTCACCAGAAGCAAAATGGTTTATGTCTGGGAGAAGCCTGAGGCCATGGTGGCTCTGGTGAGCATGGGGGTCTGAAAAGCACTGGATCTCTGGCCAGAAAGATAGAAAAATAGCACAGGAAACATTGTCTGTCAAATAAGCCACTCACAGAAACAGAGGCCAGATAGCCCTGCTTTTGAATTTCAGATAAACAAGTTTTTCAATATAAGTATATCCCAAACTTTGCATGGAATATACTATTAAAACAGTAGTCATTTAAAAATCTGAAATCCAAATTTAACTGGGAATCCTGCATTTTTACATACTGAATCTGGCAACCCCAAGGCCAGAACACATTCTCCCATCTTTTGATGTACTGAGGAAGTACAGGTCTGAGCCATAAACCACCAAGGGAGAAAGGAACTTTTCTGTCATTCTTCTGCAAATCAGTCCTGTTGCTTAATATAAACTTGACCAACTTAAAAGAATTGGAAGTTTTGTTTGGTTTTAAGTCTGAATCATATTCATTCAAAATGCAGGAAATCATTTAACTGAAAAATGCTCTTAAATTCTTTGTACTTCTCTCTGTGTCTGTCTGTCCATCTCTCTCTCTCTCTCTCTCTCTCTCTCTCTCTCTCTGTCACACACACACACACACACACACACACACAAACTTAGAAAACAATGACTTGAACCCCCTTTTTCTTGCAGTAACTGATTTTACTAACTTCATGGCTTCTGCAAGGCAAACACAGGAATCGGAATTCTAGTTTCCTGTATTCATTCAAAATCCCCAGAGTCATTCTCTCTTTTCCCTCAGATATTAGTACTCTGCAGGAAACCACAGGTTTTGAACTGAAAAAGAACTTTGGATCAATGCCTCTAGGAGTGGATGATCTCAATCCGTTCATTTGTGGGTCAATCAAAAATCTGTCTGTACCTGAATTAGTCAGATAATCATATTTCTGATGCTCCACCTGATTGAATTTGTGCTAAAATTTAAAAGAAAGTATTAGTCCCTGACCTAACCTAGCTGGTTGTAGTCAGCACCCAGGCACCTAGGCACCCTGGCAAGATCTGGGGAGCTCTGATATTTCTTTCAAATGGAGTTAGGTAACTGCTTGATTTCCAGGGGCTGAAGTTCTTACAGAAGGTGAACTTGAACTCACTTTCTTTTCTTCTCTCTTATTTCCCCTCACCTTCTATTTTCCCCAACCATCCTACTTTACTCTCAACATTCAATGACCTGGACAAGGGCTGATATGGTTTGGCTGTGCCCCCACCCACATCTCATCTTGAATTGTAATCCCCACAATCCCCATTTGTCATGGGAGGGACCCAGTAGGAGGTAATTGAATCATGGGGGCAGTTTTCCCCATGCTGTTCTTGTGATAGTGAGTGAGTTCTCATGAAATACGATGGTGTTATAAGTGTCTGGCATTTCCCCTCCTGGCACTCATTCTCTCTCCTGCTGCCTTGTGAAGAGGCATCTTCTACCATGATAGTAAGTTTCCTTATGACTTCCCAGGCCTCCCTGGCCATGCGGAACTGTGAGTCAATTCAACCTCTTTTCTTTATAAATTACTCAGTCTCAAGTATTTCTTCGTAACAATGTGAGAACAGACTAATACAGGGACATTGCAATTCCGTTCTAAGTGTCATAGGAAAAGTTTCTCTCATAATGGGAAAGACATTCTAGACTAAATGCTTCTATCCCAGCAACTGAGAGGCACAAGGAAGCAGGCACTGGTAATCCATATTTCTTTAATTCACCAGAAAGTGTCTTCCTTTCCTTCTACATTTCTTAAAATTTAAGAGTAAATTATTCACTTAATATCTGAAAGGTAACTACTTAGTGCTAGCATTACAGAGGACATGGTTTCATTCCAAAGTTCTCCATTTTGTCAATCCAAATTGCTCGTGATGAGTTATTTTCCTAATCATAATGTGAGTCCTTTGTACTTCTTTATCTGTTATCAGTCCATAATGATCCCACTGAAAATAAAGTTATTCTCATCTGATGAAACCAGGTTTTAGAAAAAACACTCTGAGACAGCAGCCAAATCTCTTTGGGATCAGATGGCTCTACTATATCTACAGCATCACCAGAAAATGTGAAATACATTGTCATTTCTATCGGCTATTTATTTTAAAGGAAAAAAAGGTAAAAAACAACTGTTTTTACCTATCTAAGTAGTAAAATAATGTTGACTGAATTTCAGAAAAGACCAATTGCTTGTGATGAATGGCAATGATTCTAAATGTGGATGTATATGAATATAACATTTGCTTTTAAGATGCTTTTGTCCTCACTCAATTTTATTGTTTTGAAATGAAGTTTTGCTGCTATCTAGGTTATAAGGTTGGCAAAATGATTTATTTTGAAACAAGCCAAGAATTTACTTTGAAAAAATAATAGTGTGCAGAGATTACTTTGTTAGTATTTCAATTTTCTGATTGCCAATGATCAATTTAAATGTTCCCCTGGAGTTATTTGCAGTACTGAAAATTTAAAGACAAATCAAAGAGGTGGGATAGTTAGTGCCAAGGCCCATGTGTCTGACAGTACCTTCTTCTCTAATGTGGTTAAAACATTCAAGATTCCAGGAATTTCACAGGAATATGTGAGCAACATTAGGAATGTCATGGATTCTGAGCATGAAATTTGTTATTGATATACATGTCTTTTTTTATCATACACTGAATAAATTTGGTATTATTTTCTCCTACAAATTAGCTGTAACTTATGTTTCACTCTACATTCCTGAGGGTGGGGGGGAGGGGAAACATGGTGTGAGACACTGTAGGATCCTTGGGTATTCCGTGAGGAGAAGACTTAGTGTCTAACGTCCAGCAGCTGATCACTCAGCTCGTGGATGACTTTGGACTGCCTGTCTGCAACAGCATCTGTTTTGAGATTATAAAATTCTCGTTAACATTTCCACTAGAACAAATAAGGAAAGGTGCCAAAATGGAATAAAATAGCGAATCCTTCTTTTTTTTAAAGAGCAAAATAACTGGGTACAGTAATGACTGTAAAATGACATTATTGTGTGGATTTTTTTCACTGATATTTTTATTTGAAAAACCAAAACTGAACAACTAGTATGAAGGAATGATCCTAGGTGCAATGAAGAATATCATGGTGAAATGGATACAAAGATGAAACAAAAGAAAAATGGCTTCATAACTTGGATGTAATCTGCTCATACCTCACAGATAATTTGGAGTCAGCACTTTTGGCCTTATGTGATGAGCACTTTCATGATCTCTGTGTGTCTGTAAGTGAGTATGTATATTACGTGTGCATTTGAGTGTGTGTCTAAAAGTGTCTATGTGTTGTGTCTATGTTCAAGCCTGGCCTCAGATCAATTGCTCTGGTTTTATGCCTTCAGCTTAGATTACCCGAAGGAGCTGGAGCCCATCTCTGGTGCTATTTCCATTGCCTACCCTCAAGTACTCTTTGCAGTGAGGTAAATAGGAAGTAATGAGCTGCAGCGTTCTCCATACTACCCCCCCATCTCCAACATTTACAACTAGTGCTGTTACAAGAAGTGATGTGAATAAACATACAAGTTGCTGAATTATTTATATATCATTTCTATGAACTCAATGAGATATATTTTGTAAATTACAAATAGTTTCCAAAAGCCGAAAATCATTTGGACTAATTGGTACATTATACAATCTAACTGTGTAATTGATTTTTAAATGAATTGGTCCCTAAGTGAGTTTTGAGTATCCTATAATAATTGGTTTCTAATAAAAGGTATAAATGAGTGATTAATGCATTTATATAGAAAGCAGCTAATCGGTCTTTAGTCCAACTGAAAGATCCAGTACATTGGTGCAAAAAGTCCATTAGAGAGCTAAGCATGGCTTACATCAGCATGTCATTATTACAAGTTAGAAATTGTGGACTGTAATGGAAAATGTCCATCTTCCACTCTTTGATCATAAAAGCAGTTTAATAAGCAAGAGATGTTTACTTTAGACATAAGTTTTACTTAATTGTGAATTGTGAGGATTGAGAGATTCTAAATATGTAGGTTCCCAGTGATAATTTCAGTGATGAATGAAGAGATAGCAGTTTCCCTTACAACAGAAGAATGTTGTTAGAAGAAGATATTTTTAAAAACATATTAAATGATGGGTGTGTTGGGGTTGTTTTTCAAGCTGATTGGGAAGGACACTCTCTCTTTTAAGAAGAGATATATGACTGCCTATAGGAGACCTCATGGTCAGCTGCCAAATATTAATGTTCAGCACTTAGTATCTCTGGCTCAGACCCAGTCTTAGCATCTCAGGATCTGTTAAGTTGTTCCTTCTTCTAAAAGGCAATTGGAACTTGAGAGGAATTCTGACATCCTTTGTGCAAATTGATACTGCAAGCCAGAAAACATAGAAACACAAGGAACTATGGCATATTGACATTTATTATGTAAATATAGTAATACTTATACATTATTTGCTGCTGTTTATTCACAAATGTCAAAATGTCATCTAATTTGCAGAGAACATGTGTAATTGGTTAGCCCTGTAAAACCAATTCCCTCCTCCTTTGAGTACTAGACTGCAGTTTCCTTTTGAGGGCACTCCCTCCATACCTTTGAATACAGCTTTGTGGTACTCTTGTCAGTCAAGGAATCCTGTTCCTTCCTTATCCAAGCAACAGGCAGGTGACTCAATTTTTGTCTCTGAAATATAAATCTGAATGGCAGAGAATTAATATGTTTGCATGTGACTCAATCCTGCAATGATGCCTGGAGAAGACCCATCAAGTGATTGTGTAGTGATGCTCCTGAGCCCCTACAGAAGCTGCCTGGCTCCTGCCCTTTCATCCTTGATTTTCAGCCTCTGCTTTGATCCTAAAACTTTTCCATCATCTTTTAACAAATTGCCTTTTTTTTAAGTTAGCTAAATTCTGCTTTCTGCTGCTTATATCCAAAAACTGTGACTGACAAAATGCTCTTACTTTTTGCTTATGGACTTGAAGAATATATAGAAAAAAAGCAACCCTAAAGTTTAGTAACTTTTCTGTGGGTACATAACTAATCACTGGCCTGAAAGTAAAAGACAGTAATATCCAGATTCATACCATAGGTGGTATCATTCTTTTCAAATATTGCATTCTTTACTCCAGTGTAATCTAACAAGAATTGGTACAGCTAGTGAGCTTAACAAATTCCAAGACTATTTTCAACCAGTAATCATTTATTTTTGTAGAATTGGTTGCTATTTTTTTTTCATATTAGATTATAAGCTTTTCCAGGGTTGCTGTGCTTTCTGAAAGTAAGTTTTGAGTTTGCTTCCCCCTAAATCTTCCCTCTGATAGCTGTTATATTTAACCTTCCTAATAAGCTGTTTTCAGGAGGTGGAAGAACCAGGGTGAGAGAACTTCTTTCTCAAGGATCCACATTATCTACTCGATTTTTGTTTCACCTTTATTTCCTTCTCCTTCCCCAGTATAGTGTAAGTGGTTTCAAGTCTTGGAAGTGTAGAAGGAAATATGCATGCTAAGTCTTGCTTTTCCCTATCATATATTCACTCAGAATTATGTTTAAGTGCATAAATCCTCCCTATTTGCTTGAGACTTAAGATTCTGAAACTCGTAAGCCAAGCAGCCAGGGTGAGCACTAAATATACATTAGTTAACATTTCAAAGTATTGCCTGACCATGCTACAATGAATTTTTATTGTTCAAGAGGTCAAAATTCATTATGTGGAAATTCATATTTTGGTTCCGTCTGATTAACCTTATTCCTAATCAAACACTTACAGGAAACTAAGGATTTATTGGGTTGTGTTTCTGGGAGATAAAAATGTCTCTACTAGGGTTTGTCTGTTCAGTCTAAACCTGATGTCCCCTGATGTGAAAAAGATCTCATCATGGAAGGAGTACAAAATTTTATGGGATAAAGCCAGGTGTAGTGGCATGTGCCTTTAGTCCCAGCAACTCAGGGGGCTGAGGCAGGATCTTTTGAGGCCAGGAGTTCAAGTCCAGCCTGGACTAGAGTGACTTTATCTCTTAAAAAATAATAATAAAAATATTTTAATGGGGGTGTCTTCTTAGTCATATTCTTTATAAAGGAGAGTCTTTACTAACCTATGCATGAATTACCATGAATAGAGAAAACTGATTTTTATAGGCTTTTTAGATGAACAGAAACCAACAACAGTCAAATACAAGCCAATCCTGTCAATATAAGCCAAACCTCCGGCAAAGGACCTCTGTGGCACAAGGCTTTTATGTTTCTTCACAGTAAATTTCTTTTCCTAACTATATTTGGCTTATTATTTGATGTTTGAACACTGACCACTGGGACTAAAGAGAGATGAACCAGAGAATCAAGGGGAATTCATGCTGGGTTTACATTTTTGACCAAAAATGATGAGCTTGCACATGTGTAATGGGAACACAAGCTGTGATTCCCTTGATAACCCCTCAGAATGTCTGGTATATAAAACTTGTCCTATACGGTGAGGTCTTGGCTGAGACTGAGCCAAAACTGTTATACTCCCTGCTTCTGAGATGCTGTTTTTCAATAATATTGACTCTTAGAAAAGGAGAATATTAAACTCAGAGAATAGATATCTGAGTTTTCATCTCAAATTCAACATTTACTCTCTAATGGATTTAAACTCAGAAACTCTCATCCTACCTCTTTCAAATGATTGGTTTGAGAATTAGATACCATAGTGTACTTGAGATGGCTTTGTAAAGCACAATGGGCCAAACTAATGTAAATTATAATTTTCATATTTATCTAGATATTAAATAAATTTGAAACTGAAATTTAGTGAAGTTTCATGAGGAGATAGGTCCTTAGAATGCCTAATACATGCCATCGAAACAATGACATTTGAAAGTAATATTCAGTAAAAGCCACATAGAAACTGTGCTTATAGAACTCTTCACTGGTCAAAAGGGATACAATGTAGGAGAGAGATCCAAGATGGCCGATTAACAACAGCTCAGGATTGTAGCTCCCAGTGAAAGCGCAGAGAGCGAGTGGACGCCGCACTTTCAGACGAATTTTTGTTGCCCACAGACTAGGAGATTCTCAGCGGAGGAGCCACACGGGTCGCCAGCGCGACTTTTTTGGCCGGCGCGGCTATTTTGCTGGCGCCCCAGCACGGCGCTTCTCGGCGCGGAGTATACGGGACGACTCCGGCTCGGCTGGTCCCGTCCCCACAAGGAGAACAGC
>CAUYLG010026711.1:0-32066 GCA_963573385.1 Cacajao melanocephalus
TGAAACCTCGTATTTGGCATTGCTGGCCCTGCCCTACCTAACTCAGCCACATATTCCTAATTCCTACCCAGGAGAGAGAACTGGCAGACCTCTTACCTACAAAAAGAAAAGGAAAACTGCATCAACTGCTTATATATGTGTGTGTGTATATACATATATGTGTGTGTGTGTGTGTGTGTGTGTATACATATATATATTTGAACATACAATGCAGAATTAACAGGCAAATAAGGAAAATCCATATCATGAAAGAAAAATACAAAGAAAAACATAGAAAAACTAACTCTAAAGGAGTCAAGGAAGCAGAAATAAAAGATTTTTAAGAAGCACCCCAATTAATATGGAATTGAGAACATATTACATCTACAAGATATGAACAAGGTACTTTGAAAAAGGAGCAATGATAGAGCAAAAAGAGCTCTCAGACATTAAAAATATGTGTTGTTTTTAATAATAAAATTATTAAAAATTTAATAATAAAAAATTTGTGTTGTTTTCATCTAATAGTTCAAAATGGCTCACAGTCATGATCATATATATTTCAAGAAGTAGTCTAAAGGAAGAGGGGAAGAAAAGGACATACCTTTGGGAACATGAGTTGAAAGTACACCTATCACTTACAGTGATTTTATTTACCAGACTTAAGTCACATGGCCACATCCAGTTGCAAGGAAAGCTAGAACATGCAGTCCTTAATTTAGGCAACTATATACTCAGATAAAAAGTATGGGCTCTATTACTGTAAGAGATAAAGAGATACTTATAGATAAATGTTTTATCCATAAAGCTTTTCCTCAATTAAAGCAAACATACTGGTATTAAGCAGTTAAGGGTAGCCCTCTTCAGTTCTTATGAGAACTGAACCTCAGGGAACAGAATGGAATGAAATGTCAATAATAACTTTTATGTCTTTCAAGCACATGAAAATTGAGCTAATAGAAAATGGCAAAATAAAATGCTGGATATTAGTTATTTTAAAAATTAATTTTTCCTGAAATTTATAAACTATTCTTAATTATTTTTAATATGATCAAGTGAAATTTTCATTCATTCTACGAACAACTAATTAAGCATATATCACATAATCCACAGTTTCCTAAGCATTGTAAAACACTCCAAAGAAAAATATGATATCTATTCTCAAGGAATTTACAAGAACTTACAGTTTGGGTAGGAGACAAATTTAACATCCACAAGGCTTTTTAAGAATGATTAGGTGCTGAGTTGTGTGGTAGTTTTTTTAATGAATACAAAAGGAGTCCAAATTAAAGATAGGCCCCTGTTGGCTGCAGGAGATTAAAAGCCTTTGCAGAAACCCGAAATTTGAATTGATCATATAAGTATAGGTAGAATTTATTTATAAAACCTTTCATATGTGAACTCTTAAAAGATATATTTGTAAGGATTCATTCTAGAGAATAAAGACATTGAACTTTAAAATTCTAATTTGTTGCTGGTGGTAGTTTAAAGGATAAAAATGGCTGATTCAGTGTATAAGCCAGTTTTATTTCTGTGTTTTTGCTTTAGGTTGTATCCACAAGTACCAGCAGAATGCCTGACACATAGTAGACACAAGTAAGTATTTGTTAAATAGTTTTCTTTTTACAATCAGTGTTTCCTTTATTGTTTGACCATGAACTATTTGAAATTGAGCTATAGCTTTTTTAAACATTGAAGTGTTCCAAAGTATAGAAACCTTAAGTAAACAGTGCTATACACCACTTCATACAACTGATAGATGCAGGAGGAAGATAAGGGAGAGTCCTGGGAGAAGCTCCTACTGGCCTGGGCACGGGGAGGATAGGGTGGAGCCTACGGAAATTCATGCCTTTTGCAGGGGGCAGGAGCCTGGTTTCTTCAGTTCCTGTGTGGTGACCTGGGATTCAATCTGTGAGATGGGGACCTGTTAATGGGAACCCCCCTCGCTTTGCTAAGTTTTTTTCCTTTTCACCCAATAAAGTCCATTCCCCCTCACCCTTCAAAGTGTCTGTGTGCCTAACTTCTCCTGGTCATGTGACAAGAACCTGGTTTTTTTTCTACAACATTTTCGACACCCAGAACTTGGGACCTGAAGAAGGGTGAGTGGAATGCAGACTGAAAATCTCTCACTTTCATTTTTGAGTATTTTGTTTCTATGGCATTTTTCTTCTTTTTTTTTTCTAGGACAGTAACAGCACCTGTCTTTCTTTTACAATATGGGAAGTGGTCCACACCCACCCCAACAGCTGTAGGCATGCCCGTGGGATGGTTGGGCAAGCAGTGGCACCCCACCTGCCTTCTCTCTCAGCTGAGGTGTGTGGCCCTGAATACCACATGTGTGTGCAGTGTCCAACCGCAGGGCAGGAATGAGCCACAGCCACTACCCAGGCCCCAAGGCTACCTTGGGGGCTCAGGCCCTGCATAGTTGGCTTGCCAGACTGCTGCTGGGTCCAAGCCTGGGGCAGGGAAAGTAACTATTTGCATAAGAGTAAGTTCTTCCCCCAGGCATCTTTCCAACCTTGCTCTTTAACTTTTGTTTCCTTTTCTCTATCCAATCAGCAGTTAATTTTTATGTGAGAGGGTTTTTTTTCTTTTTGGAAAACATTTTACCAGGCCAGGATCCCAATAATCACCATTCACCTTCTCTGTAAAGTTTTAGTTAAGAAAAAATTTGTGAGATTGGTCTTAAGCTGTAGCTAATCTGGTGTGCTTCGCATGACTTTCAGAATGGTCAGCATGGTCAGCAACAAACTTGCCTACAGGCCTCCATCTTGTTTTAGGTCCTTGAGAGCATGTTCTGTAAACCCATGGCAATGTTTTGTTTAGCGTCTACACAGCCCAGATTCAATCCTGACTTGGGAAATGACTCCTTTCTGCTTTGATATCTGTGTGACCTTTACCCTTTGTTGATTCTCTTCCCCTCCATGAACTGCCTTGGATTTTGCTTTTCCTGACTTTTAGTCAAGTTTGAAAGCCAGAAATATTGGCTGCTTGGCATGGCTAAAGTCAGGTAATAAGGGTGTTAAAAGGATTTTCTTAAAAAGCATTCAGCTTAATTAAAAATGGATATCCAAAGCAAAGGGAGAGAGTCCCAAAAACCCAAAGGGAAACAGATAAAGTGTTGGTGGAAATAGTAAGAAATCAAGAATTAA
Organism: Cacajao melanocephalus; assembly: GCA_963573385.1. Lineage (NCBI taxonomy): Eukaryota > Metazoa > Chordata > Mammalia > Primates > Pitheciidae > Cacajao > Cacajao melanocephalus. The sequence continues at coordinate 3,132 of CAUYLG010026711.1, forward strand.
GCTGGGCTTTATAGCACACAACCTCACCTGTGTTTAGCTGGAGAGTGGTTTAAGAACTTTAAGACAAGAAAGGGAGGAGCACCTAAGGTGAGTTTTGAGGTCAAATTTGAAGGGAACATTCTGTTTTTCTAATTTAACCTTGACTGCTTAACCTATAAACCGGATCTAGTAATTTTCCTTCCTCAACAACCTTCCATCAAGCTTTTCCTTTACTGTGATAGAGCAATCCCAGAATAGGTATAAACAAACAAGATTTATGTGGTACGTGGTCTGCTATCATTTATGTAAAAAAGGGACAAAATAAAAACATACACAGTTATTTTTACATATATAAAACATCTCTGGAAAGATACCCAAAAAACTAATAACGTCTGTCACAAGAGAACTAACTAGGGGGTTGGAGGATGGGGTGAAAGTGAGACTTTTCACTACATGCTCTGCAATACTTTTGGGGCTTTGAACCATAAAAATATATTAGATAGTCAAAAAAACTTAAATACTTGCCTTCCCCAATAGAAGCCTTTCTAACTTCCCCATCAGCACACTTTTTAGCATGGCATTCTAGGCCAATCTTACCGTTTTTGTCTCATATCTAATTATAACTTTTTTTTTTTTTTGAAATGGAGTCTTGCTCTGTTGCCCAGGTTAGAGTGCAATCTCAGCTCACTGCAACCTATTCTTCCTGGGTTCAAGTGGTTCTTCTGCTTCAGCCTGCCAAGTAGCTGGGATTATAGACATGTGCCACCAGGCTCAGCAAGTTTTTTTTGTTGTTTTTTTTTTTGTATTTTTAGCAGAGATGGGGCTTCACCATGTCTACCAGGTTAGTCTTGAACTCCTGACCTCAAGTGACTTGCCCATCTCAGCCTCCCAAAGTGCTGGGATTACAGGCATGAGCCACCTTGGCTGCCCCTGATTATAATCTTTCACACATCCTGTGATCTGAGTACTCCACTTTTCTCACTTTTGAGCAAGATTTAGAGTGGTGTCTCTAAAACAGTGGCTTCCAAAATGTTTTGACCCAAAGCCACAGTAGGAAATCTATCTCATGTCACAATCCATTGTACATAAATTTATGTAATTAAAATAAAATCTTCATGAACCCATTAAACACAAAAGTGGATATCCAAATTATGGATATATTTAAAAAGACTTAATGTTTTTCTCTTCTAGGCTCTTGTTTTGCTGGAAAAAGTTTTTTTGTTGTTTTTTGTTTTTTGTTTTTTTTTGAGACAGTCTCAGTCTGTCACCCAGGCTAGAGTGCGATGCTGCGATCTTGGCTCACTGCAACATCCGTCCCCCAGTTTCAAATGATTCTCCTGCCTTACCCTCCTGAGTAGCGAGGATTACAGGTGCCTAACACTGTGCCTGGCTAATTTTTGTATTTTTAGTAGAGATGGGGTTTCATTATCTTGGCCAGGCTGGTCTTGAACTCCTGACCTCGTGATCCACCCATCTTGGCCTCCCAATGGAAAAAGTTTTTTTTTCTCAGTCAACGGAATTCTTCTTTCTCCATTTTGCCTTGCAACTTTTACTGCATGCATGAGAAGGGAGAGACCTCTGTTTTCCTAATGGAACCCAGGAATTAAAAGCAGATAGATCCCTCTCAAAATCTGTTTCTGCCTTCAATTATGCCTGTTTATTAGGCCTTAGAAGCTACATGTTTTCCTGGCCTTGTCTCTTAAAGAGCTCCACCAGGAGACCAATAATCAAAATAGGAGACTGCCAAGTGAAAGATCTTCTGGCTACGGGGTTTTCTTCTGCCTGTCTGTGTAGTTTTCTATATGCGTTATGTGTGTGATGTCTATAAAAATAGCTCTAATTAATTGGCCTAAAGGAAGACAAGTGCTTGCATCAAATATTTTTTAAAGGGAAGATAAAAGCTATGATACCTTTTAATTCATGTGACTTTAGTATTTGAGAAATAAAGACAGCCTTAAAGATTATTGGGGTCAGGTGCAGTAGCTCAAGCCTGTAATCCCAGTACTTTGAGAGGCCAAGGCAGGTGGATCACTTGAGGTCAGGAGTTCAAGACCAGCCTGACCAACATGGTGAAACCCTGTCTCTACTAAAGAAATACAAAATTAGCTGGGTGTGGTGGCAAATGCCTGTAATCCCAGCTACTTGGGAGGATGAGGCAGGAGAATCACATGAACCCGGGAGACAGAGGTTGCAGTGAGCCAAGACCATGCCATTGTACTCCATCCTGGGCAACAAGAGTGAAACTCTGTCTCAAAAAAAAAATTATTGATAAAATGCCAGATGTTGTCAAAATGTAAATAAATGAACTAAATTATGCAGATCATATACTAGAATTTCTAAATGTTTTAAGCTTATAAACTGCTTTTTGGGTTTTGAGAACTATTTGAATTGGCTGCTCCACAATTGGTAATACTCAGGCACATATAAAATTGACTATGCCCTTAATTATGCAGGAAGGAATCGAACCTTGGCTGCACCTAGCACATAATTAAAACTACTTACTAGGTTTTATATTAAAGTTAAAAATTTAAAAATGTAATTGAAACTACTGGAAATAGACTTACCACATGAGGTGTGTAAGAACAGTAACATTTTTTGGTAAAAGATTATTAAAAGGCATGGAAATGTAAATTTTTGCCTAGGGTTAAAGAATTGTTTTAAATTAGATAACATAAAGCTAAAGTTCAAACAAGTGGTGGAAGGATTATAAAAATTAATCTTGCAAAAATTCCATGTGTGAACATATTGACTAAATTCAAAAGGGTATTATATGGTTTTTCTGTAAACTGAGCATTGAAATAAAAGCACAAGTTACTCTTAAGGCATTAATCTGCTCTTTAGCAAAATTTGTAAAGAGTTATAAAAGGTTTTTGCTTTTTTGCATTTCTGAGGCATTTTGGCAAAATAAATAGCTTATGGTAATCTGGAATTCTGTTTCATAACATTAAGTATTTTAAACCTCTGCATATTTAAAAAGCTTCCCAAAATCAAACCTCAGTTTCAAGATTGTCCTTGCTTATGCCTGGATGTTGGATGCTGCAGAGGGCACCTGGAGTATTTAAAAGACCAGTAAACAGGATTATTTGACATCTTTAGCTACATGCTATTGCCAAAATAGTGTTCAATCTTCTTTAGATTATATTTTGGTGAATAATACTAATATATGTTCCAACATTGTGTGAGATTTCTAAAGTTCTAATGTCTAAAGTATATGCTATCAATCATAATTAAGGCAGTTATATTAAGCTCTTGTAAAACACAGAGATAATGAATCTTCTTTGTCAATTTTGTTTCTAACTGTAACTACCCTGGACATTTTGTTATTCACAGACAATTGTCTTGTTTCAATCTTTTTCTAAAGATGGTTTATAATAAGCTATACTACTCTGACAGGGGTTCTCAAATACAGGTTTCTGATAACTTTGGAAATTGTGACATTGGAATCAAGGAAAAATTTATAGGACTTATGAAGAGCTACAATGTTCACTGATATCAAGTAACACAAGAGTTAACTAAATGGGCTGAACTCATAGAAAACTGAAGCAATCTTTTTGACTTTTGTTTGGAATATGGCTGATCCTTGTCTCATTTATCAGAATCAAGGAAACTTATTTTGAACTATTTATGAGCCTCGTGAAGTTCACGCCATTTGCAGTGGGAGGAGCCTGGGGTCTTCAGTTCCTATGTGGTGTGACCTGGGATTCAATCTGTGAGATGGGGGCCTGTTAACAGGAACCCCTCTTGCTTTGCTGAGAGTTTGTTTTTTTTTTTCCTTTTTTCCCAGTAAATTCCATTTCTCCTCAGTCTTCAAACTGTCTATGTGCCTAACTTTCCCTGTTTGTGTGATCAGAACCCATTTTTTCTACAACATAGCTACCACCCAAATCAGGATTTAGAACATTTCCAACACTCCATATAACTCCCTTATGATTCCTCCTAGTCAGCACCTAAATCCCGACCCCACCTCACCCACCCCAAATTAGCCACTATTCTGATCTCTATAGACATAGACTAGTATTCCTAATTTTGAACTTCATATGAAGAAAATCATGTGGTATGTCACTCACTATTTTTCAATTTGTTGCCATCCTGGCCTTAATTTGTGAGGCCTTTTGATGCTTGAAAGATATATTTTCCACCTTCTATTTTAAAAGACGTTTCTTATGGAGAGAACCTAATGACAGTGTGGAAAATATTTTTTATTATACAATTTTATACAATAAAGATTTCATTAATCTTTAGACTTCAAAGACAGGTTGTGCTTACCTTAAGGATAAATCAAAACCAGCATAACTTTTATTTTGCTACATTGTAGTACAGCTTGGTACTTCTAAAATGACAGTCAAGTTAATTTGCTATAATTTTTTTTATTAAAACAAACATGGAAATTCTCTGAGAAGTTTGAGCCAATTACAAACTTAGAAGCACAATCCCCAGTCTAATTTCTGAAACCAACTGCAGGCTTAAAGAGTTCCCCACACCAGGTCAGTTTTGATAATTTGCTAGAAAGACTCAAAGAACTCGCTGAAAGCTGTTATACTCATGGTTATGGATTATTAACGGGAAAAGGTTCAGATTAAGATTAGCCAAGGAAAGACATATATGGAACATTGTTCAGGAGAGTTTCAAATGCGAAATTTCAGTTGTCTTGTAGCCATAAAATTAGGATGTTACTGTTCTGTCATCTGTGTGTAACAATATGCATATAGTATTGCAAATCAGGGAAGTTTACCTGAGTATAGTGTCCAGTGGTTTTGGGAGGGGGGCTTCATCATATAGGCATAATTGATTGATTGATTGTTGCCCATTTGGTTAATCTTTGAATCCAGGACCATTGATATTGTGACACTGTGTGACCCAAAGCTCCCTGCTTAAGTTATATTGTTGGTGTTTTTGGTTGACTAGCCCCAAACATAAAACTGTGTGTGTGTGGCTAGCCCCCATCCTAATCACATTGCTAGACACATAGTTTGATCCAAGTCCCCCAGACAAACAGACAATCCTATAAGGCTAGGCCTTCTCTTTGAGCAAGCACAAATTCTTTACTTACTACATCCCTTCTGAATTTTCACTTCTCTATGTGGAGAGTTTGTTGCTTTTAACCCCTAAAATTAAATTGTTTCTTCAAAATGTGTTTCTTCAATGATTAATTCCATGAGTTTGTATTTTTAAAAACCGAATGATCATAAAACATCTCAACATACCTGACAAGAGAATTAAGGTCGAAGTACGAGTACTAACATTTTTTTTCTTCCGCTTTAATTATCTGACATATATAAGTATGAGAATTCTACCAAGTTTACTAAACTTGAACATTCCTTTTAAAGTTAGGCAATAGTTACAAAATAAAATTGAGAGTTTCCCAGTAGACTGCAATGCCAGAACTGACAGTGAATGGAAAACAAGGCTAAGTTAGCAGCATTTCATTGATTTTTAAGGGCTGAGGATTGGGCAAGTGTCAAATGCTCCCCAGAGAAACAGTGAAACTCCTAAAGAGCTTTATAAGAAACAGTGAATTTCTCAAAAATTATATCTAAATTTTGAAAATTCTTTTTTTTTTAACATAAATGTGTCGAAGAGTCATCACTGTGGAACTATTTCCCTTATAGTAAAAGTGAAATTAAAAGATTTAAAAGTTAAGGGGCTGCTTAGTATTATTCATGTCACGTTTCTGTTTAAAATAATTTTCAATGACTATTTTGATAGATTTAGTACCCTTCCAAGTTTAGATATGAGTTGCCAGATTTTTTTCTTCTTGTTGAGATATTTAACAAGTTCTGTATTTGTACAGAACTTAAATGGATGAAACAGGCTGGAGACTGAAATGCCACCTTACTAGCTCAAGTAGGACTGGGGAAATTGAAGTCAATCAAATCACAGGCCAGGCAGGCAGCTATTATAGAATTATGGGTCAGGAAGGGCAAAGTTCAAGTCAGGCATAAGATTCTGATTTCATAGGCTCAAGAGGCTGAAACAAAAAGCTTTGTTTAGCTAATTCTCTTGGTTAATTTGAAGTTTCCTTCATTCATTCAATTGGTATATATTGAGCAGCTACTATGAGTTGGCAAAGTAACAGACAACAAAACGATGTTGCGGCTTTTACAGATGATAGTTGACTTGCTGAACGCTTACTTGCTATTTGCCAGGCATTGTGCTATGCTCTTGTTTCTGATATTTAACTTTATTAATTATTATCTAGGTTAAGCAAATAAGGAAATTGAGTCTCTGAGACATTTACCATTTAGCTGAAAGAAAACATCTCAGAGACACTTGGTCTATGCTCTGAAGTGGAAACTTCTTCCTGTCAAAAGGCCTTTGCCAGTTGTGGTAGTCACACTTTCTCAGTGTTAGAAAAAGTATCCTTATCTTCTCATCACTTTCAGCTTCTGTCCTGGATACAGGAACCCCATCTTTTGGCAAACTATGAAATTTCATAAAGAAGGGCAACCTCAGGATTGATGACAAACCAATTATGGTTTACTTTATTTTCTTCTTTTTTAAAAAGGTTTTTCTCCTTTAGGATATCAGTATTTTCTAGAAAAGGAGATGCTCAGTTTGGTTACTACTCTATCACTTGTTTATTTTGTCATTATGCAGAAGAAAGAAAAGTAGGGATAATTAATTGTAGCATATCAGTGTTTATATATTCAAGGTTGCATTCAAATAAGCTGTTCCCTAAAAATGTGATATTGGTTTCACCAATATCTTATCTTAAAATTTAAAATCTTAGTACAATTAATTAATGAACAAAGTGAAAAATTGTCCTTGCCTGAACATAAGTCTAAAATTTGAATACTCTGCACAAACCTGGCTATTTAATGACTAAAATGAATTTTTCAAATTGCTGACATATATGCTCTTTGGGAGAATGTGTCCTTTTTTAACTTTCACAAAGACACAGCAAGGAATTGTAAATACATATATAAGCAAAACAAGATTAAGCAGCAATTTTTTATCATGTATGTAGCACTAATTTTTGTTTTTTCTTTTATGAAAGCAGAAACAATGTAATATCCTTTTATAGTCTGAGACTCTGAAAGTGAACAACTATGTTCTAGGAATAGCGAGTTTATGTGTTGAGACTCCCTTCTACCTGATATGAATAGAGGCTAACAATACCCACAGCTGACATCAGTCTCAGAATTCTGTCTTTTTCTGTTTAGCTATCTTCTGACCTGATGGAACAACTCAACTTGCCAGATGTTACAAGTTTAAAAGATAACATTTTAAAAAGCAATGTTTACTACAAATGTAAATGTAGTCTTTATGTTGAGTAAGCATAGCTTTTGACATATCCAAAATTAAACGTTATTTTTTCTCTTACAGTTCCTTAAATTCTACTTGGTGGTGGAGGTGGGTGGAGTTGATTGGTGGGGATTTCCTGTACTTAGATAAAATCTTTGGTGGGACCTATGGCTTTGTTGTTGTTTACTTTTAAGTAAAACAACTTTTAAGTGGTTGTTTAATTTTATGAAATTATAACATTTCATAATTGTTGTAGGTCACAAACATGATTGCAATTAGACGCTTGCAATAGACTACAGTACTATGTAATAATAAAAATTCAGAATGACTTTAGTATTACTTATTTTTCTTTTCCCCTAGCATAAGCCTGCTGGAGGCTGAGAGCCTGAACTGAGGGAGTAGAGTGGACCTTCTTCTCTCTCCTTTCTCCATATTATGACATCCTCCTACCCCATTTATCTCTGTCATTTCCAAGGCTACACATGTCCTTTAGTAGTTGGGAGATTGAGAGAAGATCAGGAGATATAGGAAACTTCTCTCTCTCTCTTTATTTTTTTTTGAGACAGAGTCTCGCTCTGTCACCCAGGCTGGAATGCACTGGTGTGATCTCGGCTCACTACAGCCTCCGCCTCCTAGGCTCAAGCAATTCTCATGCCTCAGCTCCCCCTAGTAGCTGGGATTACAGGCTTGCGCCACCATGCCTGGCTAATTTTTGTGTTTTTAGTAGAGATGGGGTTTTACATGTTGGCCACGGTAGTCATGCTTCTGGCCTCAAGTGATCTGCCTGCCTCGGCCTCCCAAAGTGCTGGGATTACAGGTGTGAGCCACTGCATCCGGCCAGTTGTAGGAAATTTCTTGCTTGGTTGCAAAGCCCAGAGGTCTCCCTCTCTGGATCTAAAGGCAAGGGTTCCTGGTAAGTCCTAGTAAAAGATTAAAACAAACTTTTTCTTGGGGGACACTTTTGAGGACTCTTTAAAGGTTCCCAACTAGACCCTCCCAACTCCTGCATTTCTCTGGTTGATGCATCTTTCCTTCCTCCACTCCAGGGAAATCTGCTGTGAACTTACATTTTCTTTTTTAAGGGGAACTCCTTCTCCAGATAATTTTACTGGAGAGAACCTGTGATGGTTAATTTCATGTGTCAACTTTACTTGCGTAAGGCATGCCCAGATAGCTGGTAAAACATTATTTTGGGGTGTGTCTTTGGGGGTACCTCCAAAAAAGATTAGTGTTTTTATTAGTAGATTGAGTAAAAGATCCACCCTTGACAATGTGGGCAGGCATATCCAATGTATTAACCTTTCTGATAGAACATAAAGTCATAAGCAGAGCAAATTTGCTCTCTTCTGGAGCTGGGACATCAATCCTCTCCTGTTGCACATAAGTGCTCCTGGTTTTAGGGCCTGGGACTCTGGCTCTTACACTAGCACCCCATTCCCACCCTCACTCCTCCCCAGTTTTTGGCCTCATAGTGGGAGTTACATTTTTGGTTTCCCTGGTCCTCAGGCTTTTGGACTCAGACTGAATCACACTACCGGCTTTTCTGGTTCTCCAGCTTGCAAACAGCATATTGTGGAACTTCAAAGTATCCATAATCATATGAGCTAATTCCCATAATAAATCCCCTCATCTATATCTACATCATTTCTATCTATCTATCTATCTATCTATCTATCTATCTATCTATCTATCTATCTATCTATCTTTCTATCCATCCTATTGGCTCTATTTCTCTGGAGATAGAAACTTGACTAATGTAGAACCCAGAATGACCCACACTAGGGATTTTATGTTCAGAACAACCTGAATCTATGCTCCTGGGAAATAATTTAAAAATATAAACAAAATTAAAACCAAAACAGAATGATCCACTTTAGCTCTCTTTTTGATGGCTTACATTCCTTGCCCTGAGAAGCTTTAAGAATGAGGGTGAGTCTTAAAGCAACAGTACTCTCCTGGCTCTACCACCAAGCAGACAGTCATCCTCTTAGCCTCTAAATTACCTGAGGCGAGGTTAGACCCCAATCTACAGTCCACTTAAGCTTTTTCTGTCAGTACAACACGACTTCTTTGGGTTTTCTTTTTCTTTTTGCATTAATTTTTTTTTTTTTTTTTGGTAAGGACAGGGACTCATTATGTCTGATCCTCAACTCCTCACCTCAAGCAATCCTCTGACATCAGTCTCCCAAAGTACTGGGATTACAGGCATGAGATACCACACCCAGCCTTGGGTTTTCTAACTGCATAAAAAACATTCTAAAGCTCTCCTACAGTCCCCTTGCGATACCCCTTGCTTCCGTTGAGGTTAGAAAGTAGTACTCACCTATGCCTATTCCCCAGAGGGGTGAGTACTCACAACACTGTAACAGCTCTCTCAAGAAACTTCTCCTCCACTTTCTCTGACACATTTTTAAAAATATCTTTAACTTGGTTGAAGGCTCAAAGAATCATGTTACAGTTTCTTGGATCCATTTCTTTTGTAAACCTGTATATGTAGGGAAGATTATATCTCAGACTCACTTAGGTGTCTTATCATCCATTGGTGCCTCAATAGAAAGTAGGACAGACAAAAGAAGCCTGTTCTAAGATGCTTTTTGAAATATAGGCACGAATAAGCAGGCACAATATAGAACCTAGGGGAAAGCAGAATTAGTATATATCAGACCAGGGTCTAAATATTTCTTAAATTTATGTAATTTTCCTTATCTATATTTATCCATATCTTTGTTCAAAACTTCATAATCTGTAACAAGTGCTGTTGAAGTCACTTGTCTCTGATTTGGGTTTTATCCCAGTTAAATCTGTTCTTCAAAATACCTTTGGATTGGTTGATCTGAAATGCAAATATTATCTTACCCTTCTCTGCTTTACATCTTTCAAAATTTCCCAATAGCCTTACCCTACAGGCATGCTTCTCAAACTTTAGAGTGTATAAAATGATCTGAGAATGTTGTTAAAAGGCAGATTCTGTTAGAATAACATTTAGAGTGTGGCTTCTAACTTTGCCTTAAAAAAAAAAACTGAGGTGATACTGATGCCAAAAACATAGAGAAGTTTTGACTCCTTAGCTATGCTATATGAAGACCTCATCTATATCTCTGATTTCATCATTTATCGCTCTCCACGGCCACAATTCATGCTTTGTTAGCATTATTTTACCTTTAAAAATCATGTTGTTTCATGTCTTGTGACTTTTTCTTTTCCTTTTTTTTTTTTTTTGTTAATTGATGATTTACGTGTAGTAGTAACTGGCTGGGATCTTTTTTTCCCTTCAAGGTTACTTCAGCTCAGAAAGCAGTACCTGTATTCACAAGCTGGGTTGTTTTTGTTTCTTGTAGCTTCTGTAGCAAATTACCACAAACTGGATGACTTAAAACATGGAAATATATTCTCTCCCAGCTCTGAAAGCCCAAAGTATGAAATCAAAGTGTCAGGAGAGCAATGGTCCCTCTAATAGTTTTAAGGGAAAATCTGTTCCTTGCCTCCACCTCTGCTGGCTCCAGTAGTTCCTTGTCTTGTGGCCAAATCACTACAATTTCTGCTTCCATGATCATGTTGCCATCTCATATGTTTTAAAACTCTGCCTAAGATTTATATTTTAGAAAAGCATATCATTGCATAAGTGCTCACCCAGATAATCCAGGATAAATTCCTCCTTGCAAGACCCTTAACTTAATCACATCTTTTGCCATATAAGGCAATATTCACTTCTATGAGGATAAGGATGTGGCTATGCCTTTCTGCAGGCCTCCATTCAGCCAACTACGTGCCTCTTTTTAGAGTGCATGGCATCGCTAGAATAATAACTCTGATGTACTGGGGACTTACTATGTGCCAGCCTTTAGTAGCCTTTTACTTCTGTAATAAAAATGTGACTAAACACTTTGAGCAGCTCTTTCTCTTGCACCCAGTCCGCTTTGAAAACAGACTCAGCACTTCTGACATTCTCTGCAAAAGCAAGTCCCACTTCAAAAGCATTGGTCAGTAATGTGAATGTTATGGAATTTTCTTGGGGAAACTTGTACACACAAAGTGAACTTTAAGTAACCTTCTTCATCAGATGTCTCTGTAAATCTCTTTTAAAATATTTTTCTTCAGCCAGGTGTGGTGGTGTGAGCCTGCAATCCAGCTACTCAGAGGACTGAGGAGGGAGGATCACTTGCAACCAGGAGTTCAAAGCCAGCTTGGGCAACATAGTGAGGTCCCATTTCTAATTTTAAAAATCTCTTTCTTCATCTCTCAGAATCTAAATCTTCTCTCCATACTCAATTTGCCTATACTGATTCTCAAGTCCCGTTTTGTATTGAGGTGTTTTGCTATAGCACAACAGTAAAACAAAATTAGTAAGACAGTAAACTTTAGTCCATTTTTTTACACTCATTAGCCCATGTATATTAAACATCACAATTTTAGGAGGTAGGATTTTATAGAGATAGGAAGAAACTAAATAACTTATCCAGCGTCACACTAGTAAGTAGTGGTGTTAGATTCAAATCCAGATCTTCTAGTGCCTAAGTCTATGATTTTAACCATTATTTAAACATAGTGCTTTGACATTGCATTATATTATACTATTTATTCTGTGCTTGGTCCTTAGGTGAACATTGCCAAGGAAAAGTTGCTCATTCTCTCATTAGGTATTAGGTAATGAATACCTAATATCTAATACTTTTAATGCCTAATACCTAATACTTTTAGGTATTAGGTATTCATTAATACCTAAAAGTATTAGTGAATCAGAACTCTAGGAGTGGGGTCAGATTCTGTATTTTTAACAACATCTCTGATAATTATTATACACATTAGCATTTAAGGGACCACTGCATCAGACTATAATCATGTCAATAATAAAGCCTATGGCTTATTTACCTTTGTGGTTATTTATCTTGTTATCAGTAACTTTTACAGTGTCAAGCTTTAGTATAAAAATAAGTTTGTTGAGGTAAAACCAACTGACTTGGGGCTCCTTTTAATATCTTTCATAAAGACTCTTCAGAATCTGAGGTAGAGCTGAATATTTATGTGAAGATTAAGTGGCTTTAGATGTAAGATTTAGAGGAAACCAGAACAGAAAACTTACAGCTTACTAGACTACTTGGAAATGTGTTGCGCTTGCCTGGTATTAAATCTAAGTGAAACTTCAGTCAACTTCAGAGCTTGGACTCTTGTGATACTTTTCCTGTTGAATGACCCTGACTCCAGATGAAGATTTATCCAAAGGGCATTCACCATTTTTTTTCCACTAACAAATTACTCATGAGAGGATGGGTCTGCAGAAAAACTCTGGTCAAATATTCTCGGTAAGGAAAGAAGAGTTTTCATTAATTACCACCTCTACAGGAGAAAAATTAGCAATAAACTGTGTGGAGTCTCCTTGTGATGATTAATTTTATGTCAACTTGACAGGGCCCAGATTAATTATTATTTGAGTGCTCAGATTATTATTAATAATTATTATTTATTAATATTAATGTTAATATTATTTCTGAGTAGCCAGACTAATTATTATTTCTGGGTGCATCTGCAAGGATGCTTTCCTTTGAACCTGTAAACTCTGTAAAGTAGATGGTTCTTTCCTCTGTGAGTGGGCATCATCCAATTCATTGAGGTCTTGAGCAAAACAAAAAGTGGCAGAAGAACGAATTTGTTCCTTTTTTATTCCACCTCATTGCTGAGCTGGGACATCTCATATCTTTTTCTGCCATGGACTGGGTTTTATACCATCAGCTCCCCTGGTTTCAGGACTTTGGGACATGGACTGAATTACACCACTGGCTCTCCTGGGCCTCCAGCTTGCAGACAGCAAATCATGAGACTTGTCAGTCTCCACAACTGTATGAGCCAATTCCTCATAATAATCAAACAATTAAGTAGTGAACAATTATCTCCTATTGATTCTGTTTCTTGGGAGAACCTTGAGTGATACACCCCTAAATTGTGGAATACCATTCATAATTTAAGAAATAACATATTTCATTGGGAAAGAACTTTAAGAAACAGAGCTAAATGAAGCATCTCAGGTTCAAACTCTTCCTACCCCCACATCCCTTCCTCTAATAGAACATAACCTGCTCTGAATTTAATTATATTTCTTAGTTTAGCATTCAGAATGAGTATAGGAAGACCCATCAAATCTTCCACACAGTGATACACTGTTTTAAGGTCTTTATTTTTATTTGTTATTTTACTGCTGGAGTTTAAGTAACTTATGGTACATGGATGGTAGATCTTCTGAACCTTTGAATTGCTGAATTTTTTAAGTTGTTTTCAAGTGAATGATAACTTTCCTGAATTTTAAAGATTTTGATTTAAACAAATAAACACCTCATGTTTCTCTCTGTGACCAGTCTGATGCTTGTCTCCAGGTAAGACCATTTCCTTTCCCTACCCTGTTCTGTTCCCCTCACTCCTTTTCTGAGAGCATTCGCTAATAAATCACTTCAGATAGCTTAGAATATGACTTCTATGGTGTATGATTTCAACCACCTAAGAGAGACTGGCTCACTTTCCTTAGTTGTAGTTTGAAAGACCTTGCAAAAGACTTTAGGTCAGATGCTTAGGTCAGACGCCTTTTCCTTCCTGGATTAGTCATCTATGGCAGGCAATTGAGGGCTCGATTATCTATCTATCTATCTATCTATCTATCTATCTATCTATCTATTCATCCGTCCTCCATCACCTATCAATTATGTGCACTTCCTCTCACTGGATGGAGGATCTTATTGCTGTAAATATTATTTATAAGTTGATGATCCCCAAACATTCCAGATCTAACCTGGCCCCAACTCCAGGATTTTATATTAATGTCTACGAATCATTTCCACTTGAATGTCAATGGTGACTTAGGACAGACTAAGTAGCAATTAACTGCAAAATCTCAGTGGATTAACAAAATAAATGTTTATTCATTTGTGCAAAGTCAACTGTGGGTCTGTGCAATTCTTCAGGGCAATTCTATAACTTCAGCTCATGACTCCTTAACCAAAATTGATGTTATAGCCTCACACAGGTGGTAGAGAAGTATAATCCTCCAGTATGTTTAAGAGAGAAGAACTAGATATCATGAGCACTAGACACAGCTTTCACAGAAAGTCACTTCTTCAGTGAGTCCTATTCCTAATGCCTGTACCCTATCTTTCTTGTGTTAGTTACCACAAGTGAGATCCATTCCTTTTCTCAAGCCAAAAATCTTGCAGTCTTCCTCAGTTCCCTCAAAGCCCACATCAAATTCATTGGTATCAATATACAGTCCTGTCAGTTGGCTCACCTTAAAAATATATTCATGAAAGACCAATAAAGTTTATTGAAATGTTCCATATTAAAGGCACTTAAAGAGACACAGCAACTAAATGGAATACTGAATCCTGTACTAGAGGCAAGGAAAGGACATTACTGGGTTAACTGACAAGATTGGAACAAAATGGTAAATTATGTAAAAGTATTTTATTACATTAAATTTACTGGAGCTGATCATTGTGCTGTGGTTATGTAAGAGACAGTCCTTATTCTTAGGAAACATGGAAATACAACTGCCAAATTTATAAGTAAAGGGTTATAATGTAAGATGAATATAACTTACTTTCCAATAGCTAAAAGGAAAGAAAAGCACTACTTGTATATAAATTTATACATATTGTATTACATATTATATATTTTACATATTAGTATACATCGTGTACTATATGATATATTAATATATTAGACATATTAATATATTTATATTAATACTTATATAAATATGTTTTTAAATATACACATATATATATTTAGAGAGAGAGAGAAGGAACTGATAAAGCAGACAGGGTACAGTATTAACAGCAAGTGAAACCAGGTAAATTGTGTGTCTGTAGGTATGTACAGCTCTAGAATCTGACCACACCTTATCACCCAGTACAAAACAACCATTCACAAGCCACCATTCTGATTCTACCCACTCTTGCCCAATCTACAGTCTGTTCACCACACAGCAGCCAGACTAAGCCTTTGCATATAAATATGATCATGTCACTTCTGCTCAAAATCCCCAAATGGCTTACCATCACATGTGTAATAAAATCGAAAGACCTCTACAGAACTATGTCTTACCCCTTGGTTATCTTTTGATCTTATCTCCTATACTCATCCTCTCAATCACTCTTGCTCCATTCATCCTGCCTCCTTGCTGTGGCTGAATATACCCAGCATGCTACTGCCTTAGAGTTACCACCCCAAATTTATACTCACTAAAACTCCGTTGTTTCTAGTATCATTGACATAAACATCCTTGAGGTTATTTAAACTTTTTTTCAGTTTTTTGTATTTTTCCATAAGATAAAGAAAAAAAAAACAAAGCATAAAAACAAATGAAAACTAGGTCATAGCTAGCAGCCAAAACAATATAGTAGCAATGAATCTGAAGATATAAACAATAAGCAACTATTTTCATACAGAATCTTATTTCAGTTTAAGGTGCTGCAAATATTAATACTATTATAAAAATCCCCTTTGCTTCATCTTTTTAGAACTGATTTTTAAAAAGTTCCTATGGGAAAAGTTTATATTTTTAATACGCATTTTTATTTCTTCACAATGAAGAGTCTATCCATGTATTCAATATTATGTTATTGTATTTTATTGAAGTTACTTTTTGGAAGAATAAATATTTTCTCAAAGGAAACAAATTATATATTATGAATAGTAAAATAATCATATCTGAAAGTTTCCATTGAATGCGTATTAATTTAACAAAATTGCACATGTAAGCAGGCCTTTATCAGACTGCTACTATAAACTCAAAGGAAGGAAAACTCCTTTTAAGAAATAAAAGATAAGTGAATGTACAATCGGAATTTAATTTTGTGCAGGATTTAAGTGCATTTAAATTAGAAACAAAAAATGACACATCAGAAAGCAGATTGAGGGCAAAAAGTTAGTCTTTTTGTGTTTTCTGGAGGAATATTGAGGACTGCAGACAAATTTCAAACCCGAAATATAAATAAACAATGGTTCTTTGCTATTTCAGGAGGATGAGGAAAGTTAGAGTTGAGAAATAGGGGTAATCGGGGCTCATAGATTTACCTGGAACTCAATTCATTCTGGTCTAACCATTTTGAGTGATGCCTTATTTTATCATTTCTGTTATGGATGAACTTTTTTTTAGATAAAGTTATGGTTTCATTTCCTAAAGATACTAGATTATTTAAAATACTTTAAAAGTATCATAGCTGAACAGTTGAGCATTTTTAGGGTATTAGCTCTATGAAATTGGCTATATGTTCAGTGAGCTCATGCACCATTTCAATAAATATATAAAGGAATATATGTGTGAAATATACATTTTCTTTTAAGAAATATAATTAATTGCCCAAGTAACATTATCATACCAAAAAATAAAATCTAATTTACCATTCATCTTTCTGCTTCCCTATGAACCATATACATATATTTTTTTCTAGTCTCTAAATATTTTTGCCCAGATGATTACAAAAATTTTATCTAGTTGTACTCATGGGTTCAGATTTATATTTTTAAGTATAAGCGTTTGTTTACCTGGTTCTTAGCATTTTAAAGTATCATTTTAATCAGTGCATAATATTTCATCAAGTGAATGCACAATAATTACTCTTTCATCATTTGTGAATATTTAGGAGCATGTATACTCTGAATTTTTTTTGAAGTATAGAGATTTTTTAAAAACTCATTTTGTGTGGTTTGAGTTAATTTCAATTTTCAGTTTAGTGAATAAAATAAATCAGTTTTATTTTATTATTAAAAATAATAAGGCAGAGTTAGGAATTCTATAAAGGGCTATTGAACCAAAGCAACAAAATAAATTGAATTTATATCCTTTTCATAATGAAATATAAACTATTCAATTATTTTTAAAAATCGGAATAAGAAAAAAACATATAAAACATTATTTAATAATTAAGAACAATACCTCAAACTGTACTTAGGTTATGTAAATCCTTTGAACAGTAAGGAGCAAGGAAAAAGGAGAGGCAGGCAGGTAGGGGAAAGATAAGAAAGACATATATAAGAAAATGGACACATGAATACACTGGAAGAGAAATTTGTACAGATGGGTATTGTAATCTCTGCTTGTTTTTCCTCTCTCTTCATAGCTGGAGGATTGTATATGTTACCGAGAGATTCTGACCTGT
Organism: Cacajao melanocephalus; assembly: GCA_963573385.1. Taxonomy (NCBI): domain Eukaryota; kingdom Metazoa; phylum Chordata; class Mammalia; order Primates; family Pitheciidae; genus Cacajao; species Cacajao melanocephalus. The sequence goes on from CAUYLG010026711.1 coordinate 20,498, forward strand.
ATAACTGCTTGAAACATTTTGGCCCTTGGGCAAATAGAATGGGAAGGACCTAAGTCATGATGTTAGTTGGTATCACTTTGATTTTGCATCCCAGTTTTTATCTCTGACATATTGTCTGGTTCCCCTATGCCTGAGTCTCTGCCTTGTTTCTAAGATACAGTATACTAGCTCCTATGGAGCTTAGCTTCTTTTTTGTTTGCTTGTTTGTTTGTTCACCATTCAGTCTTTATCCGTATGAGGGTCTTCAATTACTCATCTTTTGAATGATGAGTATACCTCTGGTCCTTCTATTGCTATGTTTTGTACATCTACTGGAGATCTCACCTACTGTTGAATTTTCCTGATATTGTAACTGACATTGACCTATGCTGACCATATCTGGGCTGCACAGGTCTAGTCCACTCACCTGCCTTGCTATGGATGGATATTTATTCAGTCCAGATGTAAGTCATCTCGGTTTGGTCCATCTGACTGGTAGTCAAAATCCAGGGACCATCCAATAAAGCTCTGTAAATAGTAGTACTTAAAACTTTTAATTGTCTATTCTAAATATTTTTTAAATGTTCAGTATGCAAATTTTTGAACCCCTTTTAACAATGGCTTGATATATTAACCATATTGTTTAGCAGAAAGTCAGGTGCAAAAGCTCCAGGACTTGATAGGATAGTTCAATAACTAATTATAAATGATATAAAAATGGCTTTCAACAAATGTTAAGAATCAAAGAAAGATGAAAACAAGCCATGTATAAGAAAAGACTACAGGACTTACAATCTGAAGGACAGAGTTGGAGACCCAGTTTTATCCACTTGTGGCTTTTTATTTGTTTGAGACAGAGTGTTGCTCTGTTGCACAGGCTGGAGTACAGTACAGTGGCACAATCACAGCTCATTACAACCTGAAGCTCGTGGGCTCAGGCGTTCATCCCACCTCAGCCTCCCAAGTGGTTGGGACTACAGGCACATGCCACCACACCTGGCTAATTTCTTATTTTTTATAGAGACAAGCTCTCGCTATGTTGCCCAGGCTGATCTTGAACTCCTGGACTAAAGTAATCCACCCACCTTGGCCTCCCAAAGTGTTGGAATTACAGGTGTGAGCCATAGTGCCTGGCTTGTATTTCTTTGTTTACTATGACACTGGGAAAGCTACTTAACATCTCTGAGCCTCAATTTCGTCATTAGCAAATTAATGACAATAGCCATCTGAAGGTGTGAAGAAGAATTAAATTGAATAATACAAATGCAGGTATATAACATATAGTGAGCCCATAACTGTTTTTTATATAAGGTAATTGATTATTTTATATAAAGTATGATGTCTCTTATGTACAAACCCTGTGAAATAGTCCCAAGCATAGATGGGACTATTTTGAGCTTTCAGGTTGTAACCTAGTGACCCATTCACTTATGCACTAAATATTTCTTAGCTTTTCAGAAATAAAGTTCCTATAGTCAAGTAGCTCATCATCTAGTAAACCTAGCTGTAGTAAACCTGGGCTATAAGAAATCCGTATAAATAGGATCAGAGAGCAAAGGTGAACTATACCCTGAATGTCTTCACTTGTAAATGCTACTTAGAGCATTGCTTTGGGTCCGATGACAAATGAGATTCAAAAAGTTGATATTAGCTATATGATCTTATTTGCTGTAGGCATTAAATTTTCAGAAATGTGGAAAGTAAGAGAGAAACTTCCAGGTATTGATTGTTCTGATCAAGAAAGGAAAATGAGAACTGCTAACAGAAGCAATTTTCTGCATCTAATTTGAAAGCCTAAGAGGCCAAAGAGATATCTCTCTATTAACTCAGCAAACATTTCTGAATGACTAATCTTTGCCCTGTCTTGTTATAGGCTCCAGGAATTCAAAAGTGTAGTCTCAGTTTTCACGTCTAACTTGGAGGCACATAAGGAAATCATTACAAGTTGCTAATCAAGATATGTAGAAAGACTGTGGAAGCACTGAACAAAGTGTAGTCCATTTTACTTATTTGGGTATAAAATCTATTCAGGGTCTTAAAAATAATCATCTTGAAGTCACCAAAAATCTAGGAGTTTTCTAGACCAGTAAGACTTAAGCAAAAACACAGGGTGGGAAGAAATTACATGACATATGTAGGAAAAGTGTAAGATACATGAGAGTGAGTAGACAAGAATTGGAGGTTGAATTGGGGAACTTCAGTCATCTAATTTGGGGGTCAAGAAACAATGGCTGAGGGGCTGGCCCATCTCCTGTTTTATTACATAGGTTTTATTGAACACAGATACACCTGTTAGTTTAGGTATTACTCAAAGATGCTTTCAAGCTACAACAGGGGAATTGAGTAGCTGTGAAAACATTGCATAACATATTTATGATATGACCCTTTATATAAAAAGCTTGCTGAATTCTGGTCAAGGTTATAAATGACAAAGACCTGAACTAAGGAAGTAGTATGCATTGGAGGAAAAATAGTTCATTAAGCGTTTTAGAGAGAGTCTTTTCCTTAAAGTATATTTAATTTTATTGCTTTTTATTACTACGTGTCCCTATAAAAGTAATAGCTATTTACTGTAAATAATTTAAATAATGCAGTGTATATAAAATAGACAGTAAAAACTCAAACAATAGCAAAAATGTATTAATATAAAGAGAAGGTGAATGTTCCCAGAGGCAACTATTGTTAACAGTTTGAATTACATTTTTCATTATGTTTTCATGAAAATATATTCATATTCATTTGTTTTGTTTTATAAATGGGGTCATTTTATTCAGACTATTCTATAATCTATATTTATCACTTAACAGTATAGCACAGACTTCATGCCATGACATATAGATATGTCCCATGCCCGTTAACAGTTTTATGTTGTAGACTTTCCTTTATAGGGAAGTTTAATTTAATTATTTATTTATTCTACAGATATTTATTGAGCTATGAAGTGCACATCTATGAAAGTGTCTACTCAGTACCCCACCACACAAATCTTCTGAGAACTGCTATCCCCATCCATTTGTGTACCACATGGCCATCATACTAGTTGAATTTAATTCTGCTTCCTGGCCTCTATTCTTTGGTTCAAGTGTGGGCATTTAACACAAGTCAGCTATGGCAGAAATGGCCAATTGTCACCAAAATTTAGGCTTTCTGACAATGTAGGCAATACCATCTTGCACATGGGAACGAACAATGATTTCATGACAAAGACACCAAAAGCAATTGCAACAAAAAGCAAAAATTGACACTTGGGATCTAATGCTTCTGCACAGCAAAAGAAACTATCAACAGAATAAACAACCTACAGAACGGGAGAAAATATTCACAAACTATATATCTGACCAACGTCTAAATTTGTCTAAGGAACTTAAACAAATTTACAAGAGAAAAACAAACAACCCCACTAAAAAGTGAGTAAAGAACATGAACAGACGCTTCTTGGAAAAGACATACAGGTGACCAACAAGCATATGAAAAACAGCTCAATATGACTTATCATTAGAGAAATGTGAATCAACACCACAATGAGATACCATCTCACACCAGTTAGAATTGATATTATTAAAATGTTAAAAACATAACAGATGCTGGCAAGGTTGTAGAGAAGGGAACACTTATACACTGTTGGTGAGAGTAAAAATTAGTTCAGCCATTGTGGAAAACAGTATGGGAATTCCTCAAAGACCTAAAAGCAGAACTACCATTCGACTCAGCAATCCCATTCCTAAGCATATACCCAGATTTAAAAGCAGAACTACCATTCAACTCAGTAATCCCATTCCTAAGTATATACCCAGAGGAATATAAATCATTCTACCATAAAGACACATCCACATGAATGTTCATTGCAGCACTGTTCACAATAGAAAAGACATGGAATTAACCTAAATGCCCATCAGTGGTAGACTGGATCAAGAAAATGTAGTATTTATAAATCATGGAAAACTATACAGCCATAAAAATGAATGAGAGCATGTCTTTTGTGAGAACATGGTTGGATCTGGAGACTATTATCCTTAGCAAACTGACACCAGAGCAGAAAACCATATACTACATGTTCTCACTTATAAGTTGGAGCTAAATGATAAGAACTTATAAAGAAAGAAACAACAGATACTGGGATCTACTTGAGAGTGGAGAGTAGGAGAAGGGAGAGGAGCAGAAAATATAACTATTACATATGGACTTAATACTTAGGTGATAAAATAATCTGTACAACAAACCTTTGTGACATAAGTTTACCTATGTAACAAACTTTCACATGTACTCCTAAACCTAAAATAAAGGAGAAACTGATGCAAATTAGTTAGAATGCAAAACATTGCATTCTAATGCAAAACATTAGAAAATGTTGAGATATTAGAATGTATTTTGCAGATAATACCAGCTGTCTACCAAAAGCTTTTCTCCTTTTCTTAGTGGGTATATGGCTAAACTACATTTCTTACACTCACTTGGTCATAAGTGGTCCAAGTAAATTCTTATCAATAAAATGTGAATGGAAGTAATGCATGCCATTTATTAGTTATCTCTTGCCATACAAATTATAGCCTAAAATAACAATAAACATTATTTCATATAGTTTCTATGGCGTTGCAAATTCAGAATTGGCTTTGCTGTGTGGTTCTACATCAGGGTCTTGGTTGTAGTCAAGATGGCAATGGGGCTACAGTCATCTGAAGGCTTTGCTGGATCTGGAGGTTCCACTTTCAAAATGACTTATTTATGTGGCCTTTGGCAGGATACCTTAGTTTTTTTATTTTTATTTTTTTAAACCATATGCCTCTCCTGAAAAGACTACTTGAGTGTCTTCATAACATGACAGCTGTCTTTCCCCACAGCAAGTGACCCAAGAGAGGAAGGGAGAAGCTGCAATATCCTTTGTGACCTTGCCGAAAGTTGTATGTGATCATTACCAAAATATCAGATTGGTTATACAGGTCAGCTCCATTCAATGTGGGAGAGTTCTACAGAAAAAGTGTGGATATCAAGAGGTGGAATTCATTTGGTGGGGGTGCATCTTGGAGGATGGCTACCACAGTCCTTTAAGAGAGAAGCTAGGCCTTTCCGACGTTCTTTTTCTTCTTCTGATTGGAAACTGGATGTGGAACCTCATCCTAGATTGTAGAGGTGATGGGGCCCTAGGGGTTGCATGGCCACAACATGGAATGAATCTATATATTTGAATCAGATTCCTCTAATCAAATAGTGGTCTTGTGACATTGCCTCTTGATATAGTAGCCAGATGGATTTTGAGTGACTTCCCCTGAGGAGAGGAGTTTGTTGTGTTTATAATAGGATGTATGGTATTTGGTATTGGCAGACAATTCCCCATGAACATTTTCACATTTCTTTATGATTCATATATTTAAAGCAAGGGGTAATGTCTGAATAGCAAAGGTCTTTAAAGCTAGAAATTTAGAGATTTGTCTCCTCTGGAGACATTTGCTTACATTCCAAGATAATAAAGATAAAGATCTTCTCCTTCTTTTCTGGAGAGGATTTTTTTACATTTCTGAATAAAACATACTCTCTCTCTTTCTCTCCATAAAAGAAAATGGGCATATATGCCAGTAGTCCTTATGTAAGTTCTGAACCACATAACTTTAGAATTCCTCTCCTTGGATGCATTTGTTACATGCACAAGTAATATCTCACACTCATTTATGTTGGCCCATGGAGACTGGAGCTGGAGAAATTGCTCCAGAAAGAAGCTGCTCTGGCTGTTTTTGCTGTAAATAATAAATTATTTGTCTTAGCCAGAAAACCTTTTTTTCTCCTGTCAAGATATCTATATTTATATATCTATACAACTGTGGCAGGCTAACTTACTGGCTGGCAAATAGGATAAAATCTCTGATCTTTGACAGTTTCTGACTTAACAATTATGAACAACATTATGCCAATAAATTAGACAACTTAAATCAAATGAATAAATTCCTTCAAAGACACAAACCACCAAGCTCATTAAAGAAGAAATAAACAGAATAGACCTATGCCTATGAAAGACATAGAATTTGTAGTGAAGAACCACAACGAAAATAGTTTCAGATGGTGTCATTGGTGAATTCCAACAAACATTTAAAGCAGAAATAATACCAATTCCCCACAAACTCTTCCAGAAAATTGAAAATGGGAAAATACTTCCCAATTCATTCTATGAGGCCAAAAGTACTCTTATACTTGAACAAAAAAAAAGATATTTAATTTTTGTTTGAGTTTATGAGTACTTTGGCTATTAATATCTTTTGTTTGTTTCTTTGTTTGTTTGTTTGTTTGTTTGGGTATAAGAGTACTTTTGGCCTTGCAGAATAAATTGGGAAGCCTCTTTGGGAGGTTGAGGTGGGTGGATGGCTTGAGTCCCAGAGTTTGAGACCAATCTGGGCAACATGGCAAAATCTCATCTCTACAGAAAATACAAAAAAACTGGGCATGGTGGCATGCACATGTAGGCTGATGTGGAAAGATCACCCCGAGCCTGCAGTGGAGGTCAAGCTGCAGTGAGCTGATCCATGACTGTGCAACTGCCCTCTGGGTGACAGAGTGAGACTTTTCTTCAATTAAAAAGAAAAAAAAAAGATATTACAAGGAAAGAAAATACAGGTCACTATTTCTTATAACCATACATAACAATTGTTAAGCAATTTTTTTGCAAATCTATTTATTTTTATTTATTTAGTTTTTTATTTTTTAGTTTTTTTTGGAGACGAGATCCTGACCCTATTGCCCGTGTCCAGGGCGAGGATTCTCGCCTTGCAAATGTAATAAAAACTATGTAAAAATGATTATACAGAATTACTAAGTGAGGTTTATTTCAGGAATGCAAGATTGAGTAAACATTTGAAAAACAATTGATGTAATTTGCCACATTAACAAACTAAAAAGAAAAATTACACGATTCATCTAAATAGGCACAGAAAAATATAGGAGATAACACTGAGTTACATAATTCTTTCTTGGATATGACACCAAAATCACCATTCATTAACATAAATTGGTAAACTGGACTTCATCAAAATTAACAACTTTTGTTCTGCAGTGGAAGCTGCTTGGAGAATAAAAGACATGAATTGGGTAGACAGTGTTTTCAAATCATGTGTTTGATACATGACTCTTGGCCAGAATATATAAAAAACTTTCAAAACTCAATAGTAAGAAAAGAATTCCAAGAAATGAGCAAAAACTTTTGAACAGACACTTCACTAAAGAAGATATACAAATGGCCAATAAGCACATGAAAAATGCTCAACATCATTAGTAATAAGGGAAAAGCAAATTAAAATCACAATGTGATTCCATTACACACCTACTAGAATGGCTAAAATTTAAAAAAGACTGATTTTGGTAAAGATGCTTAGGAAATGGAACTCGTATATACTGTTGAGTATATAACATGGTACAAACACTTTTGACAAAGTTTGACAGTTTCTTAAGAAGCTGAACATATATTCTTCATATGATCCAACAATTTCATTTCTAGATATTCACTCAAGAGAAATAGCCAAGCACAGTGGTGCAGGCCTGTTGTCCCAGCTACTTGGGAGGCTGAAGTGGGGGGAATCACTTGAGCCATGGAGTTCCATGGTGTTCTATGATTATGCCTGTGAATGACCACCGCCCTCTAACCTGGGCAACATAGGGAGACCTCATCTCTTAAAAAAAGTAAAGCAAGTGTCCACACAAAAAGATGGACACAAATGTTTACAGTAGCATTGTTTGCAATAGATAAGACCTAGAAACCAGTCAAATGTCTATCAAAAGGTGAATGGATAAACATATTATGGAATATATTACAGTGGAATGCTTCTCAGCAATACACTTGAGATTACACTTGGTGGTATCTCCTACAGCAGAGGATGCTACAGGAGATAGTAGATAAAGACCTAGTAGAAGACAAATAAACAAAATAAAACATCTTTTGAGAGCAGCTTATGCCCACAGAAGGTTTTGAGGAGCCACAGGAGTGTGACAACTTAGAGGGAGAGTGCCAGTGGAGAGCCATGTAACTGAGATGAGGCCTTCACCATGAAATATTTTCATTAAAAAATACATGACATTGAGGTTTGCTCATTTGGAAGCATTTTGACTACTTTCATTTTTCTATTGAATTTTGTGTGGTGTTACTGGCTTTTCTTTAAAAAAAAAATAAATAAACCCGTGTTTCTATATAGTGGCCCCTGAGCTTAAATTTGAGGCATTTATGTGGAGATTTGGAACTTTTTTAGGCAAGGACTTTAAAAGAGTGATGCCCGTTATCAGAAATTTGAGCCTTCAGTGGTGGAAGTCCGTTGGAAATAAATATTTTTTTTTAAGTCACAGTCAACTATTTACTTGAGCCATGGGATTTTAAGTAAATAATCAACATAACCTCTGTCCTTTGAAATTTTGATTATATAATTAACCACTATTAAGCATGCTTCAACTATTCCAATCTTTTTTTTTTTTAACTTTTATTATAGGTTTGGGGGTACATGTGAAGGTTTGTTACATAGATAAACACATGTCATGGGGATTTGTTACATAGATTATTTCATAACCCAGGTATTAAGTCCAGTAAACAATAGTTGTAGGTAAATTTGTGTTATGGTGGTTTGTTGTATAGATTATTTCATAACCCTGGTGTTAAATCCAGTACACAACAGTTATTTTTTCTGCTCCTTTCCCTCCTTCCACCCTTCACTCTCAAATAGACCCCAGTATCTGTTGTTTCCTTCTTTGTGTTCATAAGTTCTTATCATTCGGCTCCCACTTATAAGTAAGAACATGTGGTATTTGGTTTTCTGTTTCTGCAATAGTTTGCTAAGGTTAATGGCCTCCAGCTTCATTCATGTTCCTGCAAAAGACATGATCTCATTCTGTTTTATGGCTGCATAGTATTCCATGGTGTATATGTATCACATTTTCTTTCTCCAGTCGTCATTGATGGGCATTTAGGTTGATTCTATGTTTTTGCTATTGTGAATAGTGCTGCAATGAACATTCATTGCATGTGTCTTTATGGTAGACACTGGATGTGTCATTATGGTAGAATGATTTACATTCCTCTGGCTATATATGCAGTCATTGGATTGCTAGATCAAATGGTAGTTCTGCTTTTGGGTTTTTGGGGAATTCCCATACTGCTTTCCACAATGGTTGAACTAATTTACACTTCTACCAGCAGTATGTAAGTATTCCCTTTTCTCTGCAACCTTACCAGCATCTGTTGTTTTTTGACTTTTTTATAATAAAGCCAACAATCTTTAAATCTTAAAAATAAACTCTGTTTTGAATGGAGCATGCTAACAGCAAATACTAGAAATATTATTTTCTGGGTGTAGAGTGCTCCCACTCAGGTAATGTAAAATCAAATGCAGATTATGGCTATGTGCCAGTTTCTTTTTTTTTTATTTTGGATTCAAGCATGACATTTATGAAGGAAATTTTTTATTGGCCATTTAATATCACACTTTTGGTTTCTTTTGTCAAACCAATTATCCACTTTTTTCTCAGTACAAAAGATAAGAAAAACTCCAGATGGCCTACACCTTTCTCATATTGATTACATTCAATGATCTTCCTATTAACTTTCTGAGAAGTTAGGAAACAGGGACAAGTAATTGGGTTAATAATAGCATTCTGTAATATTTCTGGTATTCCTTTGTCAAGATTTCTGCTTGATTTTTGACCACTCACTTTGTTGCTGGCTTTGTAGTTGTCTGTATTCGTAGACTTGGTTGGTACAATCTTGTAACCTCTTGGTCTCTGGTATATCTCTTCCTCTGAAAACTAGGCTATGCTCATAATTCAAATTCAGAGACCTCTGTTCATTTCAGATTGTGACGAAAACAAATAGAGCAGAGAAAAAAATTATGGGCAAACATTTTGAAAATACATACAATAGGTCACAGAGATTATTTGGTACAGTTGCATGTAGTTCTTTGTAAATTTTCATCATCAAAGAAGAGCAAATAAAAATAATGTCCTACTAAATTTAGAACCATTGACCTCTTTCTGATAGAAGATTCAAAAGCAACCCCAGGAACCTTCAGCCAAAGGACAGTGTAATACTTTCTTACATGTTAAATTCAGGTTATAGCATTTCTTCTTTTTTCTTTTCTTTTCTTTTTTTCTGAGGTGTGGTCTTGCTATGTTACCCAGGCTGGACTGGAACTCCTGGACTCAAGCAATTCTCCTGCCTCAGCCTCCTGAATAGCTGGGACTACGGGTGTGCACCACAGTACCCAGCTAGAAACATATTATCTTATATTTCTGGAGGTCAGAAGTCTGAAAATGGGTCCTATGAGTCCTGTGGGCCTAAAGTCAAGGTGCCAGCAGGGCTATTTCCTTCTGGAGGCTCTATGGGAGAACCTACTTCTGTTTTTTCCAGGTTCTAGAGGTTTCCCATATTCTCTGGTTTGTGGCTCCTTCCTCCATATTCAAAGCTAGCAGCATAACTTCTTCAAATCTCCATTTCCCTGTCTGACCTCTGCTTCTGTCATCACATCTTGTCTGATTCTGGCTGTCCTGCTTCCCTCTTTTCCTTGTAAGTACTCTTATGTGGTGTGAGCACTCTTATATGGTCAAACTAAATAATCCAGAATAATTTTTTCATCTGAAGATTCTTAAGCACTTATGCAAAGCTTTTTTTGACATGGAAGGCAATATACACAGGTTTTGGGGCATAGTATGTGGACATCTTTGTAGGTCCACTATTCTGTCACTGCACAGTCCCTGAGAGGGAGAACAGAGAGTGCGGTGGAACAGTGTGATGATCTCTACAGTACAGCAATTCAGTGCAAGCAAGAAGCTTGAAGCAAGAGGGGCTTATGAGAATGTGTCTTTCACAGTTTTTGAGTACTGCAATGATATAATCATAATATCTGTGCTTTAGAAGGATAATTTTGTGAAAATATAAAAGATGAATTATAGCATAAAATAAATATCAAAATAGTTCAAGAGAACAATAGGTATGTCACAAAGCAGTACATGATTAATTGCTAAAATAATTCTACAGACAATAATTACTCTTTGAATTTTTTAAAGTAAATTAGGATAATGATGATTAGTGAAACTGCTCTAAAGAGGCTAAGGACATGAATTTGATTTTTTTGGTATGTCAGAATATTCCAAGTGTTAAACACTTAATCACAACCAATTATTTTGCAAGTGGAAGGATGGAAGAGATATAAATAAAATCAAGTAATAAAGAAAGGTAGAGTAGTAGTAACAGTTCATCTTTACTAAAACAATTTCAGTGTTTATGTCCTTCTGATGATAGATTAGTACTTTATATATTAAAGATGGTACTTTACTCATATAATTAGACAAAATGAGGTTTTACAAAATGCATACATTTGTGACAAGTACATTTAATTTTTAAAATCATAGGAATGCTTCTAAATATCTGTGTAAATAAAATTTATGTAAATTCTTAATATTTCAAATATATGTTTTAAAAATGGTATAAAAAAAGAGTATGCAATTTTATTTGCTAAAAACAAAATTTATATGGAAATTAGGATTATAATACAAAGTTTTCTTTTTTTCTATTTTTAAAAAACTTTTATTTTAGGTGAAAAGGGACATGTGCGGGTTTGTTACACAGGTAAAT
>CAUYLG010026712.1:0-115964 GCA_963573385.1 Cacajao melanocephalus
TCTACTGCCCAGGCTAGAATGCAGTCTGAAAATGGGTATTAAAAACCTCTATTATGCCAATAATTGTGTTTAACAATGAAGACAGGAAGGAATAAGAGATGAAAATAACAAACAAGCAGCCAACCAATATTTTATTTAAACCTGTGAAATGCAGATTTTTATTGTTAACCCTGAAAGATTCAATCATGTTGGGGTGCCTGTTATTAAATTATTCACTCAGATCTCTCATGGTATCTTGATGATCTAAGATGGCTAAAAAAGCTTTCAAAATGCACAAGAGTTTCCACACTAAGTAAGTAGAACATGTTTTAAAATATGTCTAAGATGTGGGGTTTAAATAGGCTCAAGAAAACACTTGATTCATAAGCCATTCTTTGTTTTGTGCTCTTAAGATCAGAAATCTAAGAGAATGAGCATGTGGCAGAAAGACATTCACTCCAAAGAGAAAATGTATTCCCAGAGTACATTTCTAGCTTGTGTACCATTAGCATTTGAGCCAGTGGTAGTTTGACAAAGCTTTGTAGAGGTACAGAATCAAAAGGAAAGAAAGTTGTTAAAGAACTATGTACTTTGCTGTGCTGATATTTTGTTAAGTTAAATAAACAAACCAGTTGTGAGACTGTAAGTTTATTAAGGAGGAAAAGAATAATTGTAGAATTACAATTTCAGTGGAAAACAGATTCAGCAAAATCTCATGAATTCTAAATGAACATGCTTTGAAAACAACTTTGAGCTAGGATTCCAATGGTTTTACCTATTTATTTATTTCCAGCAAGCAACCATGTTGGAAAGGGAAAAAAATAACTAGGTTTTAGAAGTTTTGGAACCGGATGCTGAATCTAGAACTGAAATAGGAAGTTTAGGTTCCAGTCCTGGAATAACTTTGGGAAGGTTAACCTTTTTAAAACTATTTTATCATCTGTTAAATGTATGCTACCCACACCTTACAGCTCTTGTGCAGATTAAACAGGAAAATGTATGCTGTATCATATAACTGTACAAAGTAAAGCCCTTTCCATCTATCCATCCATGTATCCATCCATCCATCCATCCATCCTTTATTTACTCATTCTAACATGTTTTAATCCTTAATTAAATGCCTTTACATGTAGTAATACTTTATTTCTCATGTGATTTTTCATTATTCCTGAAAGTGCTAGTTAATGAATAGAAGAAACAGAAAAACAAAAACGATAAACTTGGTTGAGTTGTTTTTTAAGAGGAACAAATATAAAAGTAGAATTATTGAGTACAATAGACAGCACAAGAAATACCTTATGATGTTGACATGGATATGATACCTAAAATCTGGGGTAGCTTTCTATTAAAGCAAAAAACATCCAAATATGGAATCCGAGCTCTTTCTTGGTTAATTTCGAAGAGAACAAAGGCTCTTGGATTGAATGAAGAATTTCCAAACGATAGTATCATAAATAAAATAATATATAAAAATAAGCAGCCCCTTTTCAATAAAGTCAATAAAATATCCCTACTAAAGCAGAGGGCTATATAAGAAAGCACTAAAAGACAAGTTTTGGGTAGGGCCATTTGATGAAGGTCCTTAAATGTCAAATTGAAGAACAGAAATTTAATCTACAAATTGCTTAAAGTAGTTAAAAGCTACGAAAAGGGGCAGAGAAAGTCATTGGAGAAATATTTATTCTGTTTGCCATGTATTTTTGGATACTCATTGATATGATTTGGATTTATGTCCCTGTCCACATCTCATGTCCAAATTGTAATCTCCAATATTGGAGGAGGGGCCTGGTGGGAGGTGATTGGGTCATGGGGGCAGACTTTCCCCTTGCTGTTTTCATGATAGTGAGTCAGTTATCACAAGACGTGGTGTTTAAAAGTGTGTAGCACCTCCGCCTTCACTCTCTTCCTCCTTCTCCAGCCATGTAAGACATGCCTGCTTTCCCTTTGCCTTCCACCATGATTGTAAGTTTCCTGAGGCCTCCCCAGTCATGTTTCCTATAAAACCTGTGGAACTATGGGTCAATTAAAACTCTTTTCTTTATAAATTACCCAGTCTGAGATAGTACTTTATAGCAACATGAGAACAGATTAATACACTCATTATGGGCACAACACTGTGCACAGCATGGAGGGGAGTGTTGCAGATGTGAAAGGAGATACTGATTCTTTCCAGTAAAAGCTTTCAGATTAGTTGGAAAGAAGGTACAAACACAATTAAAAGTTAAGTATCACTGAGGGTGATCATAAAATACCCAAGTAATCAGACTGGTCCTAGATAGTACAGAGATTCAGAAAGAAGGAAATTGAGTAGGATAAAAACAACATCCTGAAAGAGTGATCCATATTCACTGATCTGTTCCATTCCAGCTCTCCCTTTATCTACTCACTGAAACTGCTCTTGTCAATGATCCGCAAAGACTTCTATTTTTTTAATTAGTCATTTTTAATCTTACTTGACTTATTGAAACATTTGATTTCATTGCTAACTCCTCTTTCTTGGCCTCCACCTGCATCAGCATTTGCTCATTCTGAGTCTTTTTTTTCTGTGTCCTCCCCACTTCCCCACATCAACTGTTTAACATTTAAGTGCTTCAGGGCTCTTCTCTCCCTTTTCTACACTGATTTCCTTGATGATGATGTCATGTTATCAAATACCATCTATATGCTGATAATACCCAAATTTATGTTTCCAGCACAGACATTTTTCCTGAATCTTAACTTATAATACTCAGTAGCTCTATATGGATGTGCAATAAATATACATCTCAAACTTAACGTGCCTCAAACTGAGCCGTTGACCTCTCCTCTTCCTCTACCTATCTTCTTCTTCCATAGTCTTCCTCATATTAATGGTGACTTGCATTCTCTCAGGTCTTAAGGGCAAAAGCCTTGGAGACAACAGTGTCTTCCACATTCCACATTCAATCTGTCAGCAAATCATGCCATCTCTAACTTTGAAATATATCCAGAATTGGTTCATTTCTCACAGCCTCTGCTGCAACCATGTCATGAAGTCACCATCACCTTCTGTTTGGACTATTGCAGTAACTTCCTAACTGCTGCTCTTGCACTGCTTCAGTTGTTGACACAGTATCTATAATACCATGGTTAAAATGTGAGTCAGGACATTCTTCTCTGCCCCGTGCAAAGGTATCCCGCAAGGACTTGTGAGGCCGAGTCCTTCCAGTGCCCTTCATGTGCTTCTCAGTCTGTCACCTCTGACATCAGCTCTTTGCTGCTACTTCCTCACTCAGCAGGAATTTGCCTGTTCTTCCCCAGAAAAATTGGCATTCTTGCTGTCCTTCTAATGTCTAAGGTATACCCTTGCCTCAGCTTTTTTCACTTGATCTTCCCCCTCTTGAAAACTTTTTACTCCAAATATTCACATTGTCTACTTCCCCACTTCCTTCTATCTTTACTCAGTTGTCACTATACTCAACCACTCTACTTAAAATTGCTTCTGCATTTCAGTCCTACCATTCTCTCTCTCTTCCCTGCTTTATTTTCTCCACAGAACTTATTGCCATCTAACTTACTATATATTTTATCTTACATTACAGTTTGTTCATCAGTTTTTTTGCACTAGAATATACACTCTCTGAGGACTAGGATTTGTGTTTATTTGTTCACTGTTATATCCCAGTACCTAGAAGCACTGCTTATTCAATAAATTTGCATTGAATATATGGATGGATGGATGGATGGATGGATGGATGGGGGAAGCTTCAGTGAGGAAGGCCTTGTTCCAGATGATGAATAATAGCTGGATTTGGAAGAGGAAGTGGAGGGAGAAGAGCATTCTAGTTAGGGGGAAGCTGCATAAGAAAGAATTTAAGGGCCGGGCATGGTGGCTCATGCCTCTAATCCCAACACTTTGGGAGGCCAAGGTGGGTGCATCACTTGAGGTCAGGAGTCTGAGACCAGTCTGACCAATATGGTGAAATCCAGTTTCTACTAAAAATACAAAAAATTAGCCAGGCATCGTGGTATGCACCTGTAGTCCCAGCTACTCAGGAGGCTGAGACAGGAGCATTGCTTGAACCAGGGAGATGGAGGTTGCAGTGAGCTGCGATTGCGCCACTGCACTCCAGCCTGAGTGACAGAGCGAGACTCTGGAAAAAAAAAGAAAAAGAAAGAGAAAAAGAAAGAACTTATGACTTGAATCAAGCCTGATATTAATATGATTGAGGGCAATGGTGCAATAAACAGAAGCAAATGTTCTTGGGTGTACTTGCTATTAAACCTTTTTTAAGAATGTATTTTATTTTTAATTAACAAATAATAATTGTATATATTTTTGGAGTACAACATGACTTTATGATATAGTTCGCCCTCCACATCCATGTGTTCTGCATCTGTGGATTCAACCAAAAGAGAATTGAAAATATTTGGAAAAAAAATTAACAATACAACAATAAAAAATACATATCAAAAAATCAATGCATTATAAAAACTATTTACATAGCACGTACATTGTATTACGTATTACACGTAATTGGAGATGATTTGAAGTACACAGGAAAATGTGCATGGGTTATGTGCAAATACTATACTATTTTATGTAAGAGACCTGAGCTCATAGACTTTGGGGGTGAGGGGATTCCTAGAACCAATTCCCTGTGGATACCAAAGGACAATTGTGTATGTATACATCATGTGATGATCAAATCAAGCTAATTAATGTATCCATGTGATTAAATCTTGATGGGTGGGATAAATAGCAGACTTTGACAGACCTTAATTTCTGTCTCAAGGGGCTCAAATGTCATTCTGTGAGATGGAGTTTTTAAATTCCAGTCTATCAACTTCTAGGATAAGGTTTCTCACAGTGTAACAACTGTGGGGTAGGATACTAATAAGTGGTGAAGCAACTGAACTGTAAGATAGGATTTGGGGTGTACCTGTGCAGAGTGAGCTAGAATTTAGGGACATTGGGGTCTTTTTGGTATCACCACATACTTGGTTCCGGACGTGAGGGAGTTAGTGAATCAGTCCTGAGTAACCCATTCAGCCTAAATTTTCCATTCAGTTCCTGATTCTGAGAAGTCTCCGAGGATATTGGGGATGAAGGAGCTTGTGCCTTCTGGCCAAAACTTCCCACTCTAGTACTGTTCCTTTTGCTCATTTCAATTGGCTTGTGTCTGCCTGAAAACTTTCTCCAACTATGCACTCTCTGAGAACTTTCTAGATGAGGACTTGCTGTTCCAGAGGCTCTGATATGCTCTCCTGCTGCAGGGTACACTAGGCTGTTTTCTGGACACTGAGCTTTCTGAGCATGGCTGAACATTCAGCTCAATCTAGTTCAAGGTAAGGCTAGGGGTGCAAAATTGAAGTCACGGTCAAGTAGAGAAGATACATGTATAAACAGCAAGGTGCAAAAGTTTAGGCATATGTTTTAGTGTACAAGTCTTGAGAAAAGTGGAAAGGATAAGAGGTGATCTTTGAGCAGAGGTTGTAGGAAGACGAGGAAGTTGATTGAATTGAGAGGAGTCAAAGCAAAGGAAAGAAGGTGTAGAGGTTCCAAGTTGAGACATACAGTTATGTGTGGAAGCTCTAAGGATAGGTAACTGATGACTACGAAGCTTGTAGTTGAGGAGGGGCCAGGTGGAAGGAGAAAAAAATGGAGCAGACAGAGGCCAGCTCACAAGGGGTTTTCTGTGCTGAGCTAGGGAGCTGGACTTGATTGTGTAAACAGTGGAGAGTTTATGAGGAGATTTAAACAAGTGTGTAATGTGGGAACATTTTGGTTTCTGTCATTCAGGTAATAGTGAGGAGAGCGTATTTATGGAGATAGAAGCTGAAAAGAAGGGAGATCAGTGAGAAGACTATTTCTATAGCCCAGATGACTAATGATATGAGCCTGGGTCAGGAGCAGCAGCAGGAGCAGGAGCAAGAGCAGAAAAGAGAGGAGATAAGAGATAATTAGAAATAAAATTCAGAAGTGTTGGTAATTTTATGTTTGATGTGGAGGACCAAAAAGAATGCATAAGAAAATCTGGTGCTTAAGTTTTCCAGTACGTTAGTAGCATCAGTTAGTCAGCTTTGACTGTGATAATCCTGCAAAACAACTCCGTATCTTAACAGTTGAAGAGGAAAGATTTACTTCCCACTTTTGGATCTGCAGGACTGCAGGTCAGCTTGGTGGCTATGCTCAGATCCAGGTCAGGCTCTGATCTTCATGTGTTTTCTTATTTCAGGTCCCAGGCTGAAGGACACAGCTTCTACCTGGTGTATGCTGTTCTTCTGGTGGATGCAGGAGCAAGTGGAAACATGCTATGCCTCTTAAAATCTCTGATTAGAATGGAAAGGAATAAATAAGAAAAAGAAAGAAAGAAAAAAAGAAAAGGAAAGAAAGAGAAAGGAAGGAAGGGAAAAAAGAACGAAGGAAGGAAGAAAGAAAGAAAAGAAAAAAGAGAAAGGCTTTGTATATATGGGGAGGTATACTTCTCCATTCCACTATGAGATATTTTGGCAAAGGACATGAGCTTAGCCTCATTATAAGGGGAGAACTCCGCAGCGTATGACACCAATTAACAGGATGTGTAATGTAATGACATAATTTGTCCTGTTTTAGCATATAAATTTTAGGTTCCTCTAGCACATCTATGTGGATGTGATGGCAATTGAATATTCAGACCAAGAAAAGTATCACAAATGGACTTTATGAACTTGATGGCCACTAGATATTAATACGTAATAAAAACGTGGAACTAGACAGGATTGTCTAGTAGGAGTGAAAAGAAAGTTATTGATGGATCTCTGAGGAGCACCAATGTTTAATGTAGGAAGATTAGTGCACAGATAACCTGAGAAGGAATTATTAGTAGGTTATTTAAAATACTTGGAGAGAGAATGGTGGCACGGCAACTAAAATAGTGGAGACGGTTACTGGAGGGAGGACACATCAATGGTCTACTGACTCTCAGATTTTCAAGTCAGCCTTCGTGGAGATCAGGGTGAATGAGATCTTCTCATCTAACCTGAGAAATTTCTTTTTAAAACCAAATTGTTGATTGATGCTTATAGACTCACTAGGGATACAGTGCAATAATAGAAATAAAACACAGGGTATGGTTCCTGGCATATGCCTGGCCTTTGGTAATTGGCAGCCATTGCTCTATTGAAAACTATGGAGCTTTGAGAAATTACCGTCCACCTAATATAAAATTTCATGTGAGACTATTTTGCTTTGAACTTTATCCAAAGCATTTTATTACTGAAACTAAAAGAAGCAGAAAAAATGTAATATTATGTGATTTTTATAGCATGACCCCTGAAATTAATTATGGTGAAATTCTAGTATAGTTGTTTTCATTAATTTGATATTAAAAAGGGAGATTGAAAGGTTTGTCGCATCCCTGTGAAAGCTCCTATTTAAAAGGTGTCTAATCCAAAACACTGTTACCACTGTGACACTATGATATTTGGGTTGAAGCAGCTCTTTGTTCCATGCCTGTATAAGTCATCTTGTTTTAGAGTGATGTATTCATATTGACAAATCAGGATAAAAGATGGAAAAACATGTATGTTTCAAAATATCTAGATACTTTAGATTATGGAGATGAACTATGCATTTACAGACTCATTTTCATCTTCTGATAACCAAAGATCTTGTAGCCTTTGTCCTTATAATTTCTTCCATCCTTATGTGGTTGAGAGTCCCAGTGTTCTTTCTGGCTGAAAGCAGATACCGTATTTGCTTTGTTAACAGAACATTGGTTATCAAGTTCTTTGTCTCTAATGATTCTGCTTAAGGGAACTGTCAATTAATAATCTCTGGAGGAATCATTATAAAGAATTTCTGTAATGAGATTATAATGCAAAGGTTTGCTTAGTCACAATATTTTTTAAAATTTTAATTATGAATTTTGGGCAATGACCCCAATCTTTCCATCTTTTACATTCAACTGACTTTTAAATGCTGACTTTTTAAAATTTCTCTTATTATGTTCATTCTCTTTTTAAAGTTTGTGAGCATAATTAAAACTACCTACCTTGAGAACCCTCTGTCTTCACCTAGTAGAATAAATGAAATATGGATACAAAGACTGAGCATATAAATTACCTTTAAAAAAGAAAATGCCTTCACATAAAGCTTTTTGATTCCCTTTAGTTTTTTTTTTTTTTAATTCCAGAGCTTGATGGTTATTTTTTCTCTTTAGTCCAGTGATCTTGTTATTAAAGCATTCTTGTAAAGATAATTTAGCACACATGCTTCATCGTTATTAACCAAGTTCTACTACATTCAAATACCAAATATTCTAGGCTGGTAAAAATCACTTTGCAAATAATCCTTCCTTCCACTAGCAAAATATATTAGGGGAGTGGAGAGGCCAGGGGCTTTTTTAGCATTCCTGAGTGATGTTTAAGAATTCTGCAAAAGTAGTGGAAATAGCTTTGGATCTTTTCTTTCTTTCTTTCTTCCTTTTTTTTTTTTTGAAACAGAGTCTCATTCTGTCACCAGGCACCAGGCTCGAGTGTAGTGGCGCAATCTCGGCTCACTTCAATCTCCGCCTCCCGGGTTCAAGCAATTCTCCTGCCTCAGCCTCCTGAGTGGCTGGGACTACAGGCGCACGCCACCACACCCAGCTAATTTTTGTATTTTAGTAGAGACGGGTTTCACCATCTTGGCCAGGATGGTCTCGATCTCTTGACCTCGTGATCTGCCCGCCTCGGCCTCCCAAAGTGCTGGGATTACAGGTGTGAGCCACCACACCCAGCCCAGCTTTGGATCTTTTCTAACAAATATTCATAAGTATAGTAAGAGTGCCACTTTGAGTGCAGATTCTCATAAATCAGCAACATTAAAAAATGTGTAGAACAATTTATATGAAAAAGTGATATGATTTAATACAATAGAGTCAACCTCTGACCTAGAAGAAAGGTTACAAGGGTGGAGCAGGGAAGAAATGCAGAAAAAAGTCTTTTGCTCAAACCTATAAACACACTTCACTAAAAATCTTTGAAATGCAACCAAAAAATGTTCTTTTAAACTGTTAATATCTTTGAAAATCATAATGCAGTATGCAATTGCTTTTTGGGAAGCAGGTAAATTTTTTAAACCTGCATTTAATCATAAAGTTAGAATAAAGGAATTTTATAACTGGAAAGCATTTAAAACATCGTCTAACCTTACTTCTGCATTACACTGAGGAGGGTACTGAGGCCAGGGGAATATTTAGGTGCTTTCCCAGTGATATACTATATGCAAATGCCAGGTGATACTGAGGTAAGGGACAGAAGGATGATACAGTCCTCATAAGTTTTCTATCCCTATTAGGAAAAAAAAATAGATACAATGTAGTGTACGTACAAAGTGATATAATTTGGCCTGAAGCTTAAGCAAGACCACAGCAAGGTGCTTCATAACAACAGTTTTCTGTTTTTACTTGGATTTTGGGTAAAATATGATGATATTCAGGTGTTTTAAGACAGTTTCATTTTAGGACAAAGTTTTGTAGTACTCAGTTTGTCTGTCTGCCTCTCTTCTCTCCAGCCCCAAGATTATTCAAACCTTCAACCCCTCCCTTCCCTCTCCGCTGCCAAAAAGGAGAATCATACAAATGAACCAAACCAAAACAGATAATTACATCTAACCGAACTATCAGCATATGTCAAAAGATTCTAATTTTAATTTCTTCTGCTTTTAATTTTCAGGAAAATTAATATCACTATTTCTTTTTGATGCAGCCCATTGTAACCCTTTAAAGATATATTTCTTGGAGACAAAGATCTATATATTTTTTTGTACTGTTCATTTCAGGTTGGACCAGGTAGACATGTGGAAAAGCAGATGGCAGAGGGTTGTGTGTTACAGTGGTTATCATTTTTACTAAGTTTATATGTGTATTAAGTGGTGCACATAAAGTTTGGAAACAGTATTTCTGAAAGAATTTTCAGCATGAGTAAAGACTGTAAAAATTGGTACAAACACTATACTTCCTAAGGTAATCACATTTTTGTTCTCGCTCAGTGAAGCTGACGAAGCTGACTGTTCATATATTCTAAGAGTGCATTTTAGAGTAGGATACTACTTTAAACAGAAAAATGTAAGAAAATCATGCTTTTGTTGCTCCATTGTTCTCTTTATAACAAATGATAAGAAAAAAAGGGGTTAATGAGCCATCCTTGCCCACCTCTCCCCCAATATTATATTATTAAAACTGGAGTGGTTTAGCAGAAACGATGATGAGATTTTCACTGTTACTTGGTAGCTCAGTCTTTTCTGGTTGAGTATTATAGGAAATGAAGACCTCTGTGAAATACAAAAAATGACAATCCACCACTATTTTATATCCCAGGCCATGTGTCTCATAGGATCCAGTGAGGGTTGACTGTCTGGGCAGAAGATCTCAAGTCATTAACAGAAAAAGCTCTTTGGCACCCTGTGTCATAGAACAAAGTGTCAAACCGGTTCCCATTACTAGGTGCCTGTGGTGCTTTTCTTAAATAATCAGTCTCATTCAGACAGAGATTTTAAGGTCTCTGATCATCTTTCTATTTCACAAGCAGTAATTTTTTAAGGCTAAATGGCACTAGAAGCAGAATGTTTTTAAAGTAAGGCTTAGAAAAGAACTTGGCATATTCCAAAGCTAGCCTGATTCTTTCTCATTTTCCCAAAGGTCAGACAGAAGTTCAGCTCTGACAGCATTGTACTTGGGCATCCACATAGAGGCAGGCAACATTTGCTCCAGCTCTGTGCTTCAGTCTAAGAGGTCTGGGAACTCCTGTACAAATAGTAATACATTTTAGGATGGCCTCATGAATCCTAGAGGATGGAATTAAACTAAGCTTTTCTGGCCACTGCTTTGACCAGTTGGCCTCGGATATGGGTGCCCCAAGAATTTAATTTTTCTTCTTTAAAGTTTTTAAGAACATGAAATAGCTGGTAAGTGAAAATAGCCAAGACAACATTGCAATTATGCTCTATGTACACGTGTATTTTTTCTAAAGTGGATTTGCAGAGACCCAGTTAGAAGGTGTGCTTTACTGCCTTACTCTGCATATGCCCCAGTGAATCCCAGGTGGTCACAGCAGTAGAGTACAACTTTTGAGATTAGAAGAGCTTGCTCTTTAAAGAGATATTTTTACCCAGAAGGGAGAGTGTAGGCCTCAAAGTGCTGGCAGGTATGTTCTATAGTGGGGATCTAATTTAGAGGTCTTTGGAGATGTGATTGCAGGTGAAGGTCTCAGTGGGGATCCTCTTGCCTCCGCCGCAGGAAAGGGTGGTTCTGCAGATTGTCACTGCCTTGTTTGAGGAGTGGTCTGCATCATCCAGGGGAATTCTGCCTGTGGTTGCCCTGGAACCTCTTGTCTAGATCATACATTTTATCTAGGCCCAGACCTGCCAGAGTATCCACAGCCTCACTTGAGCAAAGGACACTCCAGACTCATTAAACATCACAATTAGATTTTGATGTCACTAACTCAGGTTCCTGAGATAAATTCCTGTGCAATTCCCACAGATTAATATGGAAATGTGCATACCACAGGCCAGGCTCTGGAGAAGGGCAGGCTTGGAGATGCAACGGGCAAGGTTGGGGAAGAGATGCCCTCATTTGGGCTTCGATTTGTGGCCTGAATTTGAGCAAGCTCAAGAAGCACTGGCAACCCCAACAGCACCAGAAGAGCCTGTTCCTGGCTCTCTCCTGAGACTGGTGAAGCTGCTCTGTTGGTTGTGCGCTGGAAAGGGTGGAGAAAGCAAAACAAAACAAAAAACAAAAGGGCCTGAGGGGGAATGGCAGGAACAGGGTGGAGGCACAGAGATACAGAGACCTATTCAGAAATCCTGAATGAGACACACAGAAAGGTAGCAAAAGGCAGAAGGATGCTGAGGGACAGAGACATGGACCACAAGAATGACAGAGGAAGGAGACAGAGAGGGAATGAGAAAGATATTGAGTAATAGGGAAAGTAAGGGAGAGACTGAGAAAGACAGAGACAGCCAGAGTCGGAGCACAGAGGCCGGGTCAGGGAGACGCTGGTTGAGTGGGAGGTGTCAGTAGCGAGGGAGGTGGTGACGGCTCGAAGCATCCCCCGTCCTCCTCCTCCCGCTTCACGCTCAGCCCAGCCGGCGGCGAGGAGTCGAGAGCCCAAGGTCGCCCAGTCCTCTCGGCTGTCTCGAGCTGAATGGCTGGCAGTCCACGGCTCCCCCGCCTCCGGCCGGGCAGCCACAGGTCGGAGGCGCCCCGCGCGGGCGTTCGAGGCTGGCAAGGGCGCCCTGCACCCTCCCGCGCCCTTCCCCGCCCTACGCTACTCCCTGCTGCTCTTCCCGCCACTCCCCGGGGCTGCACGGTCCTCCCTAAGCCCCCCGGGAAGCGGGCGCTGCGGCCACCGAAGACACCGCGGGAGCCACTTGTCCCTGTGGGCCCAGCCCGCGAGAGCCTGAGAGCAGGATCTGTTTACACGGGGCACTAATTGGTCTTTGAAGAATCATTCACCCACGTGCCAAAGTAATTGTCCGTGTCAGGAAGGTAGGCGTGCCAAGCCGCGGCTCTGCGGAGAAACCACGACCACCGCGGCGGCCGGAAACCCAGAGCGCTCCAGAGCGTCCCCAGGTGGTCGGGCAGCACCAGGGACAGCGCCGGAGACGCCACTGGGACGGGCTCCCGGGCTTCCCAGCGTCGCGGGTAGAGGTGCCGCAGGTTCCAGGTTCTCGCCGCCCCACCCCTCCCTCAGAAACTCGGACTGCTTGCGCCTGCCGTGTGGTTCTCTTTTCTTCCGAAAGGCCAGGGTCTTATCTCTCAACTTCAAGTCCAGAGGACTTGCCCAGTCTCCTCCCCTTAAGTCATTTCCACCGTCCTCAGGCAGCTGTGGGAAGCCGAGAGTCCCGGACTACGCGTCCCGGTGCCAGCGCAGGCAGTCCTAGCCCGTCCGGTGCAGCAGCCCGGCGCATCCGCCTCTCTCCCTCCCTCTTGCTCTCCCTCCCTTTCTGTCTTCCTCTCTTTCCTCCTCTACTGCTCCCTCCCTCTCTTGCCTCTTAAGTTTCCTACACCGTGAATCCAACTGTGCCAAGCCTTGAGGAGGTGGTGGAACCAATCCAAAGCGCGACTCGGGCACTGGGACGGCGACTCCGCCAAGGCTGGACGAGGCAGCCGGACCCGTCTGCGCTCGAGCATGGAGACGGAGCGCCTGGGAGGGCACGTCCGGGGCGCAGGAGACGCCAGGCCCGAGTAGCTCCTCCATGGAGCCTGCCCAGAGCGGTCCCTTCTCGCCGGATTCGCCCCAAGTCCTGTGCGGTACGTACTCTTCGCCTCCACTGTTCCCGGAGGGGACACTTTGGAGCGGGGTGGGGGGCACGAGGAAGGGACAGGGAGGGGCGCTGGTTGGAGAAGAGAACATGCCTGGCAGGTGACCCTCACAGCCCGGAGGAGGCTTCCTCTCTAGAAGTTAGAGACTGGCTGTGCCCCTGGTCTCGAAAAGAAGTAGTGCTAGAGATGTGACTGTGAACATTTATATGTATGTCTGTGTGTGCCGGGGGCTCCAATGGGTAAACTGAGCCCTATTTTCCCGTATGCAAATTGCGTTCTCTTTCCCCACCCCCACTTCACCGAACGTGTTGAGATACCCAGCACCTAATGTGGTCAGTTCTACCTACCCCTTCCTCTCACAGCGCCCCCCTCGCTCAATCTCTGTCTCTCCCTTTATCTTTCCCCTCTATCTCTCTCTGCTGCTGTGTACGTGTGTGAGCACTGCCAGAGCTGGCGAAGAACCAGCCGCCGCCTTTAGTCCAAGCCGCCCGGCCACCAAACACTAGGGCAGGTCTCGCTGCCAGAGAAGGCTGGGCTCCGAACCAGCCTGCACGCGGCTGGGTGTGCTCCGCCGCCTGGGAACTCGCAGCCGAGGAGCGCAGGGTGCAAGGAGCCCCTCACCCTCCCTTTGGTCCGTCCGCCCGCCCGCCCGCCTGCCAGGCTGCGGACCGAGCGCTTGCTCATCTCAGGCGCTGGATTTACTCGCTTTTCGATTTTTTGTACCCTACCTTCCGGTTTATTTTTTGGTCCCCCACTCCACGCCACGACCCTCTTTCCCCGCTTGATCGCCAAGCCTAACCTTGCCTGCGTGGTCATGGGTTGTCTAATTTCATTTGTATCTAGGCTGCTGAGAGCGCTCTTTGCTCTGTAAAGTGGATGTCAGGTGGATCTATGTTTCTGAAGGAACAAAGACTCAGCGAAGGCACCGCCAAGGAAGTTTGAGACGCGGGAGAATGCAGGCTGCGTGCTGGTACGTGCTTCTCCTCCTGCAGCCCACCGTCTACTTGGTAAGTCTCGGCGGGTCCTGCGCTTTCGTATTGGTACCCCGGCCGGGGGGCAAGGAAAGCGGGGGCATGCGGGAGGAGGGTCACGCCGCCAGTTCAGCGAGAGCAGCTTCCTAGCAGCTGTGTTGGAGCAACTTTGGCAAGCTAGTCTCCGGATTCCTGTGGGATTTTCCAGGGTTTCCATTCCCATTTTCTCCTCTAGTCTCCCAGTCTCCTCCGCGTGATTCTGGAAAGTGGCTAGGGCGCCCCAGACACCTTACACCCAAGGAGGTAGTGAGATGGGGTGCTTTATGGGGTAGAGGGCAATGAGAAGGAGTGGAAGGCAGGGAACTCTCAGCAGCTCATGCACAGAGTTTAAACGAAAGGAAGTGGGGGTGTGGTGGGGGGGCGGGTGGTGGAAAACACAAATCTGCCCAAGTGACTTTAAAAGTCAATCTACCCACCCACTTCCCCGATTTGGAGAGGCGACACACAAAGAAGCGCAGTTAACTTTCTTTAACTTATAAGGGTTCCGACAGGATAAGTTTAACTATCAGGAGTACCGCAAGCAATCGCATTTAGGTCAGAGATACTCCAGCAGACACGTCTGCCTTCTTCTTGTCTCGACTTCTCCTTTTCACCAAATAACTAAATCCCATCTCCAGTGACTAGTCCTTTATTAGGGAATGGTAGGCCTTGTCGCCAGAGACAGTGCTAAACAAAGCCACGGTCCGTGTCCTTCAGTAGCAGAGTTTCCCGGGGGCTGGACTTTGTACACTGTTGGAACTCAGCTCCTGGTTGAAGCGCTTTGTTGTGGTGAATTGGGTGCTGTTTGTGCCCTGTGGAGCCAAGGAGAGTGCGATATTTCAGGTCTGGCTTCTGGGGTGGAAACACTTGTGCCCTGCTGGTGAAGTTGTGTTCAGTGCCCAGACCTCCATAGCCCATCCTAAGCCGCGAGAGTGCACCGAGGGCTCGGGGTGTTCTGTCTAGAGGTGAGGTGCGCTAGGGCAGCCAGAGCTCTCTGATGGGTCCACAGAAACGGGATTGGAGGTTGTACTGGCGCCCCTCAATCTCAAGAGCTGTAGATGGAACCCACAAGCCAGGAAGAATTGCCACCCCTACAATTGACAGCGTTTCTCGGCGGTTGCCCTGGTGCAAGTGACTGAAAAGCTGCGAGTTGTGTGAATTCTGTGTATGTGAGTGAGTATATGTATATATGGGTGTGTGTGAATGTGTATTTAACCGATTTCAGCTTCAATCCAAGAACCCTCAATGTTGCCTGTCTTTGCACCTTTATCGCCTGACCGTAGCAGCCGCGGACGCCAGAGGGCGCTGCACATCAGTGTCCTCGCCCACAGGACACCTTGGGGTAAACAGGTGAAAGCCGGGGCAGCCAATCCAAAAGAACAGCCTTTCTGACTCTGTCACCGAAGTCTGTGCCTTCCTCCGCGGGAACGCGGGGGGATGCAAAAAGTGTCCTTCTCATTTCCCATCTTCAATCATTTTCGCCCCCACCTGTGTCCAGTAAGCCCACTGACATTGAGAGGCCATAGATGGCGGGCAGAAAGTTTGGCTAGAGGAAATATAGAATTTTGTTTTTTTTTGAGACATGGGGGGAGGGAATACAAAGTGAAAGCGACAAGGGAGGAATATTAACGATTCCCTTGACCAAAGTAACACGCCAGCCCCTTTCCTCTGCTTACCTTTATGCACGACCTGAACCTGAGGACTGTTCTTACGTCCTTGGGCTGTGCTCACACACACGGCAAGGGCTTGCGGCTATGGTGCAGTTTATTGCTTGGGGCAAGTATTTCGATAGTCTGGAAAATAATCTATCAAAAGCAGAAGTGAAATCAATACGTTGTGTTAAATTTTAAATGTGTTTGTTGGCAGTTAAACCGTTTTCCACTCATTACAGCAACAGTGCTGGATTTATTCTAATGCGCTGCGTTCTCAACAACAAGCGCATTAATTCTCCTTTAATTGTAAACTGGGAGCATTTGAAAACCATTCAGTGTGCAAATTATGCTGATTCAATTACCGTTTAGTTACAGACTTCATTACCTGAATGCCTTTTGGCAATACAGAGAAAGGAGACAATTTTTCCAATTTCATTCAAAACAATACGAAATGCGAACAATAAAATAGAGAAGGCGATTTAGAAGTCCATTCTTTTCTCTCCAATCTAAAGCAGTTTTGTGTGTCGGGGATTAGAAACCACATGCACCACAAAAACTAAAGGCTGATGGCTGTGATCTAAGGCAGTATTTCCAGGGATGTAATCCCATGGATATTTGCCAGCAGAATTCCAAGCTGTTTTCCTGGAGGAGCAAAAAGCTGACTTCTATCATGGAAATGAATTTAAAGGGTGAATTGGGCAGTCACTTCAGGATAGTTTTAGGCAAATAAAGAAGCAGAGAGTCTTGATTAAAACTCTAGGGCAATGAACCGATCAAGAAGTGATCAAGGCTTCTTTCTTCATCTATTTCATGAAACACCACTTACACTTAACTGGATTGATCATTTGTTTGTAGTTGCACATTGGAAGATCTCATCCCTTTGTAAGAACCTGCACTAGATGCATACAGATTGTCAGGAGTCACTTTAAGTTACACTCAAAGAAGAAAAGAGTGGCAAAACCATTATTTTATTTTTCTCTTGAACTGACCTAAGCCAGGGAAGATGGATAATGTTTGTCTTTGTGAGCTCACACCACTAGTTAAGTGCCTGCATCTCTCTTTTTATGCCTTGCCTCTTAACTGATATCTCAGTGCACGTTGCCCTTTAAGCCCATGGCATCCCAGTTATGTTTCCCTGGGAGTAATCACCACATTAAGTCCAGGAAGCAAGGCATGTCTAGTTATCTCCTACAGAAATATTTAGGCTTCTGTTTAAAGAGAAATATGTTAAGTACCCCCAAATTTGAGAATGATTTCTTATGAAAACGCTGCAGCAGGTCAGTGCCCTCCACACTAAGCCACAGTTATCTGCCTGTATTTGGGTGTGTGTTTGCAAAGTATGTTTCTTGGCCCAAGATTCTTTGAATGCTTATTCTAGGATTTTGTGTTTTTTCAAGAGACAAGTCTGTCCTAGTTCAAAATAGAAGCTTATATTAATACTTTAATGGGAAGCTAATTAGATATGTGCCCATAAAGTTACCTTCTGAAGCATGTTAGCTCGGATACTCAAAATCTGCCACAGGACAAGCTACAGCCATAAATGCATGGGGATGGGAAACCAACTTCTAAAAATAAAGGTAAAGAAAATTTCAGACTATTGAATGTTATGTATTGCAGATTTAAAAGCCTGAATTCAATAGGATAAAAATCTATGGCTTAACAATACTTGTTAAAAATAAAAAACAAAGTCTTGCAATCTTTATTCTCTTATTAGTCCTGGACAAATTCCAGGATATTTTCAGTATGATATAATGGGATAGCAGGATGACAGCATTTTAACTTTATTGAAGCATATACTGAATAAGCTCGAAAAATATGGTTTCTTGCTGTGAAGAATGGGGATTCTAACTTGAGTCAGTCTCATTGGATCAGGTAGAAGAATAGGCCAGGACACCAGGAGAGCATCTCCCACAGAGTGTGGCATTCTGTTTGGGGGCTCACCTGTGGTAATTCTCAGTTAGAGAGGTGAGTCTAATGAGCACTTTCTGATCATGCTAATGAAAAAGTTACTCAGAAATCGAGTTCAAAGCGTCTGACAAGGCATTGTATAATGTTAAAGTGACTAGTTAAACATCCACAGCTGTATTCTAATGAAAGGAGGTCCCACAAGTTCTGCTAGGAATTAAATTGCTAATAATTGAGTTTCTTTTTAAATCAGAATAGGTAGGAATTCAAAATCCTTTCTAAACTTGTGCCACAACATTTTGAACCATCTATTCTCTCCGATTTAGGGTATCCTTAAAATGTGAATTCTACATCAATTGTTAAATAGAGTTTGGAGAGTAGTTAATGTATCCATGGGACCACTACCTCTGCATTGTTAAAAGCAAGACCATTTGGGTGAATTCCATTCATCATGAAGATGACTGTTAAGGTATATGGGAGCTGGGGGAAAAGCAGAGGGAGAGAGACCAGCAATGTCTTTCCTTTGGACTAGGTCTGTGTACTTCTCATCTTTTAAAAATTAAGTCAGCTGCACACTTAATCAATTTGAACTTACTCCTGAAAATAAACAAAATAAAATAAATTTCCTGACGGTGACTATTAAGTGTTTTCTATTAAGGCTAGTTCTTGGAGGCTGTACTGAGAGTTTCTCATTCCACTGCATTTCCTGACTCTTCTGCTACAGGCCAGCCTTCCAGATAGATACAGGATTCAGCCTAGATTTTTGGAGGGCCCTGTGCCCCAGCAGCACAGCCTTAGAACTCATCAGTTTTAAGAGTATTCCTGAGCTCTGTGGGACACAGAAGTTGCTACTATTATAGGCATTTTCCTGAAATGTTCAACTTTCCATTGATAAGAAAGCAGCTCACCCAGGTATGTGGGAAGCACTTGGGTGGGTCACCCTTTCTGCCCCATTTCCAGGAGTATTACCTTGGTCTGAGGCCTTCTGGTGATAGCTTTAGGGAAGCTGCCTTTAGTATTAGGAGAGAACCAGGATTGCTCCATCTCTCTCAGCGGTATTTTTTCGGAAAGCCATTAAATTCGTGGCTCCTCTGTACGAAGTTGATTTCTATTTGGCTTTGAATTGTTGACGGCTATTTTTTCCTTAATGAAAGTGTTGTCTGGGTGAAAAATATATCGGGTGGCTGGAAAATTGGTTGATTTTTTTTGAGATAGGTGCCCAATGTCCTACTTTTCTATCTGAGGGAAGATTTTCTGCAGACTACAGAAATTGACAGCATTGTCTGGGTAATAACCATCGTCGACAATATTTTCAAAAGGGCATTTGAGTGATGAAAGCATTTGGATATTGCTTTTTCAAATAAGAAATTTTCTGTCCTGAGCTTTTTTGATTTTATAGGGGGTGGGGAGTGGGCTAGGGGGGAGGTGGAGAAGAAGGACCCACGCACTGGCAAAGAGATGCCTTCCCCAACCGCCCAGTCCTGGAATACCGAGGGGCTTGTTAGCTTCACCTGGAATTCCAGAGTCTGAAGAGCCGTCAAAGAATTCTGCTGCGAAGTGATGATATTAAGAGTCAAAAGGGAATTTCGGGAATGAGGAATAACACTCTTCTTGAGCTCCCTTACCTGTAAAGCAAGTCGATGGAAGTTCTGAAAGTTTGCCTGTTCTCAAGTGGGAAGATAGGAAGTGTGCATTCTTTCTGATTTTTTTTTTTTAATAAAAAGTGTCTAGCTTTGATTCGATTCAGGAAAGCTCTTGGGCAACCATGTCGGCTGGCGTCTTCAGATCTCATTTTAAGACCTTAAGAGTCCTCAACATTTTAATTAAGGGAAAGCGGGAGAGACTGCCAGCCGAGGGCCGTCGGGTCAGCGGCTTCTCGGTGCAGCCGAGTCTCAAAGCGAGTCTGCATTCTCGCCTCCCGCTGCATTCTCTTAGCCACTATTTGCCTGGTCCTGTCGCGTGTGTGCAGGAAGTTTCAGTCTTGATTTATCCACTAGTCAAGTTCCCGACCAGCTCTTTTTCTGGATGTCAGCACTAACTCCCTCCCGGAGCTTGGTAAACACAGCGCGCGCATTTTTCTGCCTCGGATTGGCATGTTGACGACTCTGCTTGAAGGAATGTGACAATAAAGAGGGAAACCAAAGCTTGGCAAGCACTTAATCAAAGATAAAAAGGTTCTGCTGTAAGGATGTCACTCAATTTATTGTGAAAGTCGAATGAATTACGTTTAATGAAAGTGCTCCCCAGATGAATATTACCAGCAATTTCCTGAGTTGGCTCTGTCAGCTCGAGATGAGGAAGTGCCAACCCAGATCAGAAAAGAGCGCCCGTCTCAATTACTATGCAAGCTTTCCAAGAGCGGCTTTTTATTGAGATGATATATATTGGCTGCTTCTTCAAGCCTCTCCGCGAGCCCAAGAGCGCGTTTGTGCATTTTCCAAGTTTGCCTTCTGCCCTCGCGTGTTGGTGGCTGTTGTTTAAACTTCCAATGAGCGCGCTGCGTTTCTGCTGCGGGCTGAAAACCTAATTACCTCCTCTGTAAACCGCTTTCCCTAGTATATTTTATTGACTCGGAGCTGGGAGCTGGCAGGGGGTCTGTGGGGGTGGGCGGGAATTCTTTTGCTCTGGTGCCCTGTGTTATGGAAAGTTCCTTCGGCGTCTAGTCAGGGTCTTGGGACAGTGGAAAGCGAGATGGCGTCGGGAGCCATCTCGACGGCTGGGACGGCGCGAGCAGTGGGGTCCCAGCAGCAGCAAGACAGTAGCACGTGCCTCTGGGGCACGGCTTGCGAGAAGCTTTCCCAGCTCCTTTTCCCGTTAAATTAATGAGGGCATTTTACTCCTTCAAGCCGGAAATACGATGGGGAGGGGGAGACACAGGCCGCAGTCAGAGCGCATCGCCTCATCTGCATGAGAATGGAGAACCGGGAGGCTTTTCTTGTACTGTTTCTTTCTCCCACAATAAGACAAATTGCTGCTTAGAAAAACCGAGTGTTTCCTTAGAAACTGGCTTGCGGGGGCTCTGCGCGTCCTCGCTGAACCTGCCTCCGGCCGCGCCTCGCCGTCACCTCCGCCGCCCTAATGGATTCTGACGCAAAGGATCCTAGCCGCCGCGGCTAAGGGCTCAGGGGAAAGCCGCGGGTCCTCGCCACACCGGAGTGAGAGGGCGTCCAGCTCACACATCCTGCCCAAGGTCTTAGACCCCCTCCTCACACGTTGACTCTAAAAGGCCATTTCCCTTCGTCTTTTACAAGAAGCAAGAAACTTTTTTCGACGTAGGCTTCATACCCTCCCTTCGGAAACTCAGTCTGCTGACCAAAGCCGCAGTGTTCGGGCCCCGGGGTTTCCCAGCTGGAGTGGCGGTCGCCACAGCTGCGCGCTTTACTGTCTGCT
Source organism: Cacajao melanocephalus (assembly GCA_963573385.1). Taxonomy (NCBI): domain Eukaryota; kingdom Metazoa; phylum Chordata; class Mammalia; order Primates; family Pitheciidae; genus Cacajao; species Cacajao melanocephalus. The sequence continues at coordinate 21,187 of CAUYLG010026712.1, forward strand.
TTCAGTCGCAGGTGTCCTCGAGCGATCCCGACAGGTTTATGGAAACACAAGTGCAGCCTCTTGCGTCCGGACCTCAAGTCCCCGCACCGAATCGCTGTTTCTGGGGAACTTTTCGTCGACGCCACCAAGCTTCGGTGCTTCTGGGGCAGCGGGCTGGACAGCAGCAGTCCTCCGGAGAGAGGCTGCGGGCTAGGAGATCTGACGGCGCGTAGGTGGGCGTGGGGCTTGCCCGGGCCCGGAGAGCGACTCTTCAGCACCACGGCCAGCGCCACAGGCTCCGCCCCGCCTGGTGCCGGCAGCTTGGCCTCCCTCCCCCGCCGCCTCTCGGGCTGGGGACTTAAAGTCGAGTTAGCATTCTCCGTTTCCGCAGATACCTCCTTAAGGCCCAGTCGCGACTGTGACGACCCGCCTAGCCCTTCCAGTTATTCGGGGGCAGCTAGCTCCAGTCGCTAGGTCTCCATGGTGCCCTGCGGTCAGAACCCCTCGCTTGCACCCCTCTCCATTTTCCCTACCCCGTGGTTGCGGCGTCACGTGATCACCACGGAGTTTATGCAGAGGGGAGGCGAATTCTTCTTTTCCCCACCTTCTTCCCCCACCCCGCCTCCCATTCTCTCACAGTTCATTAAATCTACCCCTCCCCTGAAACAGAAACGCGAAGCCTGTTATGTAGAGTTAGAAGTGTCTTTAGTAATGTAAACTACTCAACTGACAGACAAGGAAACTGAGGCAACCAACTTTCTCGCAAGAGTAAAACCCTATGGGGAGAAGAGATTCCTGCCCCTCTCCCACCTGCCAGGAACACTGCTGGAGCCACCCAGGCGCCTTCCAGGCTAAGGCGCCTTTAAAAAGCGGCGCGCAGGGGTGAGGGATGGAGTGAGGAGAGTCCTAATTATTATGAATTTCTAAAGGCCTAGTAATTATTCACGGGGAGCAGGACAAACCACTGCCCAGGCAGGGAAATCGATATATTTGCTATCGAAAGTGCCTAGCTCGCCTTTAATGCAGACGAATGGGGGATGCAGCCTCATTATTTTCTGCGGTTAGGCTCGCCAGCGTGGGGCCTGATGCAGCGTGAAATCTATCATCATTAGTCCTGGGATGAGGCGGGGGGAAATTACTTACAAAACCGCAACAACAAACAAACAAAAACAACAAACAACCCCCCCAACACGCATTCTCAGGCGACGTTGCCCTGCCTCCCTCGCCCCTTGCCCTGGCTGCTGCGGTAGCACACTCCCTTGGGTCCTGTCTGCGCGCCCTAGAGCTGACACTGCGGTCTCTTAAAGTGCGCCCAGTTTCTTCACCGCAGCGGTCACATCGTTGATTTGATCCAGAAATAAGACGGATAGTACCGAGCGTTGGCGCTAGGGGTTGTCTATGTCAAAGGCGAAGGTTGGCTGGGAAGTTCTGTCCGTTTCTCTCGCCTTAGCGTTAAAGTCAATCCTTTTCTTGACACCCGATCCTGCAAATTCTCGCTGTATTAAAGGAGCAGAGATCTGGCATGTAGTGCTCCATTAACCCGTAGGATAAGTTAGCTCGGAGAAAGGCAAGCCCTAGAGAAGGAAACGAATCAGAAGGAAGGTTTAGGCGCAACGCCTCCGAGGTGTTCTCGGAATCCCTGGCGAGATTCTGGCCTTGAGCTTAAGGGCCAGCCCGCTGCAGTTTTCTAGGACTGGGTATAGGCCCCATCTCCACCTAGCGAGGTCACGGAACTGTCCAGGGTCTTGCCTGCTGGATTACAAGCGTATTCCCATTTCTCCACCCTTCCTTAGTCCACCCTCCCTGGCACACTCTTTTTCACACTTAGAAGTTGTCTGACGCCCCCGGTGGGCAGCGGCTGGGATGAAACTTGTATTCCTGTACAGGTGTCCTCACAGTGACCGGAAATACCATAGTTCTTAGGGTTAACTGAGGGGTGTGTATGTGTGTGTGTGTGTGTGTGCGTGTGTGTGTGTGTGTGTGTGTGTGTGGTGTGCATTTGTGAGTGGCTGGTCTTCATGGTCTTCATCTAGCTCACCCCTCTCTTATTACAGTGAGTCAATCGCTGCAAAGAAGATAGGATGTAGCAGTTTTAAAAGACCTAACCCCTCCTTCATTGCAGTAAAATAATCATGTTTATAATAACATTAATGAGAACAAAATTAAAAATTGTGGCCTTCCAGGCATTAAAGTAATAATAATATCTGCCTTCTTCCCTTGTTTTTTTTTTTTTTCCTCAGAGCCCAGCCTTTTATGGTATATTGTGGTTACCTGAGTGTCTTTGTTTCCTTGTGGTCAGAGACAGCTAGCCAACACAATACTAGGACTGTATGATCTATTGGCATCATTCCCTCCCACTGTCTTCATTTTTAGAGGCTTTGTAATTAAACTCTGTGAGATATATGTAACATACATCCAGTGGAGAAGCCTTTTATGTATACTTATGTAGCATGCTGAGAAAGGAAAATTAAGGAAGTGCTTATATTGAAGTAATAAGCCTGCTTTGATATTAACAGAATTGTCCTCTTAATTTACTTTTCTCAAGTCTAAAGGACTATCTCTCTGAGACCAGACCCTACAGTCATACTTCTTTAAGGAGGGATCCCAATAAAGAGAAAAAAGACATTTGTTAGTTTGTACTAACTTAGAGGAACAAAAGGCCAGGCTTACCACTCGCTGGAAATGTACACTATCGTAAAGTGCAGTATGATGCAGGAAGCTGAGCTGAAAGAGGTGACTGGAAACAGCTGCAGGGACCTGCATTTTTCTGCCTCCCCGCCTCTAACCCACCACAATGCATAAATTTACACATAGTGTAACAGGGCCTTCTAGAGCCAAGAAAAAGATACAAATTGGCAGGAATTTTAATATCATTGAAAACCACAGACTAAAAGAAAGAGGTACTGACTTTCTTCACTAAAAGGTTATTGCCACAAAAATTAGGACAAAGATTTGGAGAAAATTTCTTCATTTTAAAGAGCTTTTTTCATTTACAGATCATACACACACATATCCACAGAGTAGAGCAAGATTATATACATATCTACCTTTTCAGAGGATTCCATGGAAAGTAGTTGTGGAGAATTTTTTTGTTTTCATATAAGTTGTTGGCTTTGAGATTCCAACGTGGATTTGAAAGTACCATTTCCTTGATAGGAATGTGGTACCTGACATTGCACTGTTGTCCCATTTATGTCAGCGTCTTCAGCTGTAGAATGAAAGCAATTTTGGTAAAGAAGAACTGCAATGACATGACAGCTGAAATTTTAGTCATGTAAACTCCAACCTTTCCAAGTGAACTTTAGAAAATGATTCTTCTCCTTGTAACCTTGTAGCTGGATGTTATTAGAGACCCGTAGGTATATAAAACAGCTTATATAAAATTAATGGACTGCTTTACATTCACAATCTCTTACTTGTGAAGCCCTTGTAAAATATTGCATCTACTTAAAATAGGAAGAATATAAAGTTAGGTTTGGTGTGCAATCAATAGTTGTAAATGGTTCAGTGAAATATTTGATTGTTTTGAGTGAGTTTGACAATATAATGGAAATTTATTGTCTGTCTTAGTGCAGTGATAGGAACACTGATATGCTAATCACGGGTTGTCCCTTCTTTTATGTACTTGACCTGTTTTGAAACTGATTGTAAGAGTCCAAGGTAACATCTAAGTACATAATCAAAATTTTAGGAAAGATGCATTTTCTTAACTTACCAGATACAAAGAAATCTATGCAGCACAAAGAAGTCACAGCTAAGAAGAAAAAAGTTCCTCTAACATTGCTTTATTATTTTGCTTCAAATGATCAACAACATATTAGCTATACATTGTTGAAATTCTATATGCGTTTTTGAAAAGTAAATGAATAGAGGTCTTGATTTCAGCATCAAATATAATAGAAATGAGACTTCCTGAATGTAGTTAAATCACTAAAAACAAATCTCTTTCTGTTTTCCATAGGCACAATTTGAGGTCCTTATTTTTTCTTCCTCTGAACATAAATTAAAACTACATTTTCTCATTTATTCTGTTACTTAGTTTATGTATCTCTAAGAAATGCCATAAGTTCCACTATGATTTCCTTTTTCCATACTGTGTATTCCTACTCGGGGAATGAAGCATTTTGTTTTTCTTACCTTCTTGGACATGTTCAAAAATCATGTTCACATTTAAAAAAGCTGTTCCCCTCCTCATTTCATTCCAATGATATCTAGAATAGTAATACTCCGTTTTTTTCCTTATAAGAATGACCACTGTGATATCCTGTTAACATCTCCTCTGAATCAGAAGCTGCCCTGACTTACCAGCTGGCTACATGCAGTGCTGACGCTGCCCAATACTTGATGGAAAATTCTTAAAAGCATGAACTGGGTTATATGAGACCTGTTATGTTTTCTGTTTGAGAAATTTTAAGTGAAAATGCCATAATTAATCCTAAGTTTAATTCTAAAACCTGTTTGCAGAATGATGAGTTGTGATTTGTTGTTGGAGCAGCTGTGGTGTTAGTAGCAGAGCTCTCTACCTAATCTCTGAAATTGAAGATATAAAACACCTTTACTCACGCATTTTTTCCAGTTATTTGTGAATAGTTTCTTTCACCAGGGCACCATCATTTATTGTTGTACAGAATTAAATGCAGAGAAAGATGCAAGCCACTGCATATGAAAGGAAGTTATTCATGCATGGTCAGTGTAGTATTTCTCTGGTTTTGATGTGGAACTTAATTGCTATTGATGTGCAGATTTTGCAGAACATGGCAGAGTTTTTGCCTCTTTCACGAGAAATATATAATTGAATGATGAGTGCCTGGTGTTAGCTTTTCAACCTATTTCTTTTGGTTTAGCAAGCCAGAATTATGAACAGCTGCAGCAAAGAGGCAGCTACAATATCTAGCTATTATCAAATAAATGCAGATCTGGCATCTGAGCTGAGCTACCACTTTTGGATCTGCACCTCTTGAATAAACATTCTGAAGTGTGGAAGCATGAAAAGTGAATGATTTGGCCTGAGATGTTTAATCCTGCCTTGCATTCTTGACTGAAATTCTTTACAATTAGGGTGACTCTCATTAATATGTGGCCAGAGGCATTTGCACCGATTGATGGATTCCCCCCTGCCCCGTTGATGTTTCTTAAACAAGCAGTTAAAAGAGTGAGAGGCTTTAAAGGCGAATCCATGTGCCTCCAGGTGGCTGATATTTTCCCAATGACCATCATTGAACTTCCAGCCAGGTGGATAATATCATGGCACCCAACCAGGTGTCAACACTGAATTCACTTGGCTCCAATGAGGACCTGGCCACAAGAGGGATAAAACAGGCCTGTTTTCAGTCATCCCAGGATCTCCCTCTCTCTCTCTCTCAGATCGTACTGCAGTTCTTAAGGGAAGCAGCACTGTGAAAGACTGGTTAGAAGAAAAGAAAAGGTAATGGCAAAGTATTTCTTTAATCTGTGACCTTGGGCAAACTTAACTTCTCAAATCCTCAATTTCCTTACTTGAAAAATGGGGCTAACAATACCTCCTACCCCTTAGAGTTATTATTGAGGATTCACTGAGTTAATATAAAGAGCTTAGAAAGGTGACTGGTACAATGCAAGGATGAACTAGTAAAGAAAAAAAGTCTTGCTAACACTTTAGAGAGAAGGGTTTCTGGACCAGGTTCCCATGTGGTTCCAGCACAGTCCTTATAAAAATGACACAGAGGCCGGGTGTGGTGGCTCATGCCTGTAATCCTAGCACTTTGGGAGGCCAAGGCGGGTGGATTGCCTGAGCTCAGGAGTTGAGACCCACTAGGCCACACGATGAAACCCTGTCTCTACTAAAATGCAAAAAATTAGCTAGGCATAGCGGCGTGCGCCTGTAGTCCCAGCTACTCCGGAGGCTGAGGCAGGAGAATTGCTAGAACCTGGGAGGCGGAGGTTGCAGTGAGCTGAGACTGTGCCACTGCACTCCGGCTTGGGGGACAGATTGAGACTGTTTCTTAAAAAAAAAAAAAAAAAAAAGACATCGAAGGGCTGATTCTATCCTAGGACCGTCCTATTTTTGGTTCCTTATTTCAGCTAGTTGATAGCTATACAGTTGCTCAATGCTGCCAGAAAGCCGTATGCATTTAATGTGGATAGTTTCCTTTATGATTACAGCCAGAAGAAAATGGTCATTTGTACAGCAACTAGCCAACTGTTTATAGAAATGAAGAGACAAGTCATCAATAGGCTCAATAAATAGATTGCCTAACTGAGATGAGAATCCTTGTGATGTTTTAATTCCAGGCGGCAAACACTATGGCCATTTATTAAGAGCTAATGGGTAGTATTTGCTTTAAATTACGTTTAACACTTGAGATTCTCTTAAAATGTGCACACGGTATAATCAAAACTTACAACAGTGTACTGGGTTTTAAAGTCCAGGGGCCTTTGGCCAGGGAATGTTTCTCTTTTGAAGTTCATTCTAGGTGAACACCTGGGTGTGGCACATTAACTCCCCAGAAATACTAGTCGAAAAGGTTTGGTGGAATGAGAGCGACAGTATCCCTCTCATATGCTGCTAAAAATATCTTGTATAGGTTACCATATGCCTCCTTCCTGGGCATTGCCCTGTGTATCCAAGAAGGGTTCCTACACAGAAACACTATTTTGTTTCATATTTGACATTAAAGTAGGGAAGGTGTAAAAGCTACTATAAAGGATAAAATGTTCCACCTTTCTGTTTATATTCTGAGCAAAGCACTGTGCCAGGACTTTAACATGGAGTTTTTTTTTTTTTCATTTAGTTCTTTTAACGACCCTATAAGATGATATGTACTGTTAATATTAGTAAGGCCCTATTAATATCCTTACTCTTACTATATTAATATGCTCATGCTAGTGAGATGGTTGATAATATCGCATTTTATAGATGAGGAAATTGAGGCATTGAGAGTGTATCTGGTATAAGGTGGCAAGATTTGATCTCAGGCAGTCTTATTCTTGGGCCAGGGCTTTTAATCACTATCCCATTTTATGTTTGTTTTGGTGAGTCTCATAAAAATCTTTCAAAAGAAATAACTATATTGCCTTCCATTTTAATTAAGAGTTCTTTTTTCTCCCACCTTTGGGCAGACCTTATTTGGGGAACTGGGGTGTGCATAAAATTGCTGTTGGTACTGCTGTAGTTAAAAGTAGTTTTATTAGATGCAGTTTTTATTCCTTAGGGACTTCCCATCAAATGGGGATACAAAGTTAAGAAATGCAAGCTTGATACTGATGACTGTGACTGCAGCTTCTGCTCATGGCATGTGGGACACAAGCGTTTTAGGAAGTCCGCGTCTATTGACCTGACCAATATGAAAAATGATCCCTGGGCCTCAGGGTAAGGTAAGAAGTGAGACTGAGACATAAAGCACAGCCCTCACAGTCATCTGTAGTAGATTTAAAAATGATACATAACATCTGTATCTCTCCTAACAAATCACACTCATGCTTTTTGAATTATTTGCCATGTCTTGGCAGCAGGAGGTAGGGAGAGAAGAGCAGAGTTCATTTCTAAGGGGGTAACCATCTATACAAAGCATAAACTCTAATTTTCCTGTGGCATTTAATCTCATGAGTCCCGTTGTGCTGACAGCTTACTGGATTTAAAAGAGAGATGTAAATCTGAATTCTTTTAAAAGTAAAATCTTTGCACAATCATAATACCTTACAGTCAAAAGACTTTCAAACATTCAACTAACTTAGCATAGGTGCTTTCATTGTATTCTGCATGTGTAATCTGAAGATAAAAGTAGAAAACTTCCCTCACAATATTTTATAGAATTATTCAGTCTATGTTGGATCCATGAATTTATCTATCTCTGAAAAATAAAAGTAGATTCAAGATAGTGTTGCCCAAAGTGGAAATCCTCTGGTAGGAGTTGAGGGAGGAGAGTCTGGCTTCATTTCAGTCTTGTACTGCATTTGACCTTGGGAGAGCTTAGTTATGCCTTGGGGCAAAAAATTAAATGTTCCATTTTGCAGCAGTATCATCTTTCACCTTTATGTGGATTTAAAAATGTAAATAAAATTGCTTTCTGTAAATGGTATACATGAAGGTCATATTCATATTATCCACAAGAATTCAAAATGCCATTTGACCCATCATTGGCTCAATAGATAATAATGTGTTCTATTAGTTTATAGTAATCTACTTTTTAAGCATTTTATGACCCAATATTTTAATGCTTAGCTCCTAGTTTGTGAAATAAGAAGTCAGAAATAAACCTTTTAGCACTTCATTGTAGATTTATTTATAGAATGTGTGCTTTCAACTTTGAACTTTAAAAAATGCCAAATCTTCCCAGAATACATTTCCTTAGTTATAAAAGTGATCTGTATGAACATCTGCACTGCAGAAGAATATGCATTTGAAAGAGTTTTGCGGGCTGTAGCTTTTTTTTGCAACTATCATCTGTGTTCCTTTTGCTTATTATTTCTCCTTATGGATCACTCAGGAAATAGGGTTTGGGAACCCCAATAACAGAGTGCAGCCAATAGACTTGGAAAGTAAAATGACTGTTTTGTCTTTCAGAGAGTGGGTGTCTGAATTCTTTTCATTGCAATTTGGATAATAAGACCCTGATAGAACCTTGTATTTAATTGTCATGATTTTGATCGTTAATGACTTTTGATTGCTTCTTCTGGAGACACCTGTCAGCCGCTTCCGAAGCACAGATGGCCTTATCAGCAGCAGTAGGAGTTTCTTTTTCTTAGTAACCTTGAGCTGATCAAATTATTTTGGGAAGATGAGCATACCAATGTCATCCCAAGTTTTTCTCTCTTTGGAGCATTATTTTGTTTATTGAATAATGAATTGAGATTACTCTTTTTGCACAAGCTTTTGGATTTTGTTTGATAGTAAAGAGCATTAGTCTTTTCTCTGAGTAGGTGTGTGATGATGATTCAGTGGCCAAGGCCATACAACTAAGGTAAGAGAATGCTTCTCTGTTTACTTGGAACAGTTCTGTTTTATGGCCATTGCCTATATCAAAAAATACCTTATATTCACACGTATCCTGGTATGGATGATAAATTGTATGATTCTCTTAAATATGACTCAGTGATCAAATGGCTGACTGAGAAAGGTTGATCATGAGCTATGACAGGTTGCTGCATAGGCAGGAAGAGTATTCCATCTCTTTTCCATGCTCCTTTTCTCATTAGGCATTCAGAATCCTCACAGACGTGGGTGCATAGGGTTCACCATGGTATGTCTCATAGAACATAGCCTATACTCTTCCCTTAAAAATCTGGTAAAATTTTTGAATGAAAATCGGGCAGTACACAGTTAGTTATGAGAAAAGCTGACAGAGGAAGACTTACTGATGAGCCACTCAGGTGTCCAGTGGCTTGCATAAGCCTGGTGAAATTGACTTGGTCCCAGACCTGGAAATAGAACTTTGTCAGTGCTTCTAGAGTTAATAGATATTCAGAAATAAACTGACTCTTACCAGAATACCTTTTGGATATACTATTTTCTTGTGAGAAGAATATATGAAACACTATTTAGAGCACTTTCCTTTCCAATAATCCAATAACTGAATCCCAGTTTTCTGTGCTGACAAGCCCATCAAGTCTTTTTGATATACTCTTTCTTTAAATATGTTACCATCACTGATGAAACTTCAGTTAAATAGCTGCACTGTGGACCTGTTGAATATTCCTCCTATTCCCATTTTTGATTGATTAGATCCCCTGAAGGCATTTTTATCTCCTTTAATGTCTTGGTTCCTTGATAGGCTGAAACCTCATTGATACCCTTGATTCTTCATCATGTTTTATGGCTCAATTTTTAAGGAGATGTAAAGGATTCTTTAAGGCCTTGGGAGTAGAACTGTGAATGTGTGATGTTGATTTAATAGGTTGCTCTTTCACATCTGAACTCAGAGATTACTCATGGTGGGGAATTCAAGCAATTAGTTAGGATCCTAGGCAAAGCCATTTAGGTGTGTGGTAGAAAAGGGGGGAAAGAAAGCCTTTTCCATGCTTCTATTCAAATGCTTGACTTGTTTTTCTAGTAGTCCTCCTGTAGACATATCTTAGTTTCCCTAAATTTCTTGAGATTATAGAAGTTGGTGCCTGATAAAGTATTAAAAAGAGTGGGGGGTGGGGTGGAATGGCCATGGGGCTTGATACTAGAGCCACTTCACAAATTCTCATCTGTTTTGCAAATGTGTTGGCAAAAATTAACTGGATCCTTCTTGGTAAGAAGCATTGGTGCAGATTGCTACTTCTGACAGCCCAGAAGATGAGTGTGCTTCTTCGTTTGCTTTTCTGGGAAAAGTCTCATCAGAACATATACCCCCGGAATATAATTTCTGCAGGCCTCTGGCAAGAACAGAGTTAATAATGATAACATACCAGAAATTTCACTCCTGTTTAGAAACTAAAATGGTCTAAAAGACAGAAAGCATCAAGTTTCTTTTCAGATACTTTCTTCCTTTTTAGAATTAGAAGGAGAGTTGGAAAAGGGGAGAGAGAAGGAGGAGAGAGGAAGAAGGAAATACTTGTATTTGTATTTATACTATATTCAGAAACTCTCATCATAAGACCATTACCCTCTCCAATGAGCTGAACAATTGACATGCAATCTTGCCTTTTTAGTCACTGAACGTCTGAAAATCATTCTAACTATTTTAATCAGCAGAAAAGAGACAAAAAACCCACTCAAACATCAAACATGCAAAACCACCAAAAATTTTATAGAAATGCATCATTGGTTGCCAAGGTGCCTGTATAACCCAATGGCATTTTTATTTCCATCCATGGCATTTTGCAATGGGGTTTTTAAACTTAGTAGATGAAACAATATGCTCTTAATCATGAGGTGTAAAGAGCCATTTGTTTTAAGAAAATTTAACATGTTTTATTTATTAAACTGCCTTGCAGAGCAATATCTGAGTTGTGTAGGCTATAGTTGCTCTGAGGACTAATGATATTTGTACTACTGAATCTCAAAAGTGAGTGATTCTTCTAACATATGCTTTACATTTAATGGTTTTAAGAAATTTGTTGGTTTGCCAAGGATAATGGACTCCAGCTCCATCCATGTTCCTGCAAAGGACGTGATCTTGTTCTTTTTCATGGCTGCATAGTATTTCATGGCATATATATACCACATTTTCTTTATCCCGTCTATCATTGATGGGCATTTAGGTTGATTCCATGTCTTTGCTATTGTGAATAGTGCTGCAGTGAACATATGCATGCATATGTATTTATAATAGAATGATTTAATTTCCTTTAGACATATATCCAGTAATGGCATTGCTGGTTTGAATGGTCTTTCTCCTTAGCAAACTAACACAAGAATAGAAAACCAAATACCACGTTTTCACTTATAAGTGGGAGCTAAATGATGAGAACAAATGGACACATATAGGAGAACAACACAGACTGAACCTTTTGGAGGGGGAAGGGTGGGAGAAGGGAGAAGATCAGGAAAAATAACTAATGGGTACTAGGCTTAATACCTGGGTGATGAAATAATCTGTACAACAAACCCCCATGGCACCTGTGTAACAAACCGGCACTTGTTCTCCTGAACTTAAAATGAAAGTTAAAAGGAAAATGTTGGATTGAATTTTGAAAGAGAAAGTTTGTGGACTGCCTTTGGGACCTGGTAGTTTACAAGTGAACTCTGTGATATGGTTGAAATAATGGATAATTTTCAATGTCTTAGGTGTTTAGAATTTAAAGGGGAACTAGATTGTAACCAAGGTCTGAGACAAAGCATTCATCCTCTGTTTTGTGCATCATGGTTCTCCTTCTACAGAATGTTTGTTTTTCCAAGCCCTTTGTTCATTTATAAATTTGGCCTGTATTGATTGGGAAGTGGCAGAATTAGGGCCACTCATGAAGCTAAATGTAGAAGATCCTCTGATAACATGCATTGGCCACTAGCCCCTCTTTCCGACTCCCACCATGTCTCTCCTGCCTCTGTGATACACTCAGAATTATAAATAAGTACAAAAGGGCTCTTTAAAAAGAGAAACGTGGTTCTAGAGGAACATGGGTGGCTTGCGGTAGAGTTAGAAAAGATAAGTCAACTTTTCCCGCAATCAGTGCTCACTGGAGTCCCAGTATTGAAACTAGAGTTTACATCCCTATCGGGCAATATGACACTGTTAGTAAATGTCAAGTTTCTCCATACTTGGGGCTTATAGTCATCTTTCCTAGGAACCACTGCATTATATTTATGTGCTCATGGTAAGTTGTGTTTCAGAGACAGAAAATTGAGATATGCAGAGATTTCAAAGAAGTATGTTTTCTTTGCTAAATGCAAAAGACATTAAAAAAATAGGGTCTAGAAGCCTAATTTATGATGCTGATCTCTTTATTTGGGTAGCCATTAACAGTAGAGTAAATTGTGGGCCAGAGGACTATATGTTTGTGTCTTAGATTATCAGAGGTAACCTTACAGTGGCATGCCATGCCATTATTTTTTGTTAGACTTCCATGTGAATCAGTGAATTATTCCACCCACTATATTGTTGGTTCTCTTATATACATAAATCTAATAAAAGGAGACTAAAGCTGTGTTTGGAGAATGGTGACAGAGGGCTAAAAAGAAAATAAATTGGCTTAATTTAAAGAGCAACTTGTGGCTACTTTAAAAGATAACTCCTGAGACTTTAATCAGTTGTCATGATATTCCATGCATGAAGAAGGTTGATGTACAGTATATTGTGTCTTGGTGCATAATCTCTGGCCCTATTTTCATTTGTGGTGCTATTGAAAAAGGAAATAAGTGGATCTTTTAATGGAAATCAGGACTGTTACTGCTTTAGCAGAAGGTGAAAGGTAAAGCTTTATTTCCAAGCCAGGACATTTCAGCTTACAATGAGAACAGACTTCCCTCTTTCTGTACACCATCTGCACAGCCCTGTGGCCTGTGTTGCCATTACTGTCCAGAGAGACTGTTACTTCCCAGAAAGGATCAGAATTTGAGCAGTGTTCCAGCCTGAAATTTCAACTCTTGTAGGCTGTTTGTGAACACAATTTGGGAGGAAATTGCCTGCTGCTTATCAGCATTCTCTTTTTGTTGCTACTTCCAAAAGGGTTTGGGCCAATATTCAATATCAGATGCTGTTGGAGCCACTAGCTTATAATATATTAAGTGGCTTGTTACAATGCACATTGGCATACTTATAATTAGTTCAAACCAAATATGAGATGGTAGGGTTTTCTTTCCATGTTTTCTAAGGGATATTTCTTTGCCAATCATTAATTTCCTGACCTTTATAGAAAAGGACAATTCTTTGGAATGGTACACATAATTTTTGCAAGGTCATCGGGCATTTTTCTAGAGGTAGCCTCTGCTCTGAAATGGAAAGAGAGGAAAGCCAGGCATGGATAAGTCATCTGATAAGTGGTGAATATGAAGCATAAGGTAGTTAAATGTCTTACCTGAGTTACACATGTTGGAATGAGAAATCAGGTCTGCTGATTTCCATTTTGCCTGTGACAGAAATTAATAGCCATGGGATTTTACTGTTCATCCCTCTACATAAAGGTGAAAGTCTAAATTACTAAGGAGGACCTTACTTAACAACACTATGTAAGGGAGATAAAGAGTTCTGGTTTGTCTTGGTAGTAGCTGATTACCTTGTTGATCACTGAATTGGAGATAATAATAATGAATGCATGTTGTAATTGTTCATCACTATTTCTTGATCCTAAGGTTACAATAATTTCAGCAATTTTAGAGTATAATCTGTCTATCTCTTCAGAATTCACAAAGGCCGTGGGACCTTGAGTCTGGTCCAAGTAGCTTTTGTGTGCTCAGCATGTGACAAAAATGATGAATGGAATTACAGGTTTAAGGAAACAGAGGTCTTATTGGAATGACATCTGCTTCTCTTCCAGGCCAGACATGATATACCAGGGGTCAGTGAATCATGGTGGAAGAGAAATTTGACAGGCTTGAAAATCTAACTTTTTTTTGTCTATTTGATTTTGAGCTGAAAAGCCAAACCAAAACAAAAGTAGTTGAATTTTTCTATTATCCATAACTTTGTACATCCAAATCCATAAAGCTATATTCAATTAACTACAATAAAAACACATTTTTGACTTTATGAGACTTACAGTTTAAGGCATGTTGCCCTTTTATATCTATTCCATGGGTAAGGTCTAGCTTGGTGAAAGAGACATTTTGCTTTTGATTTGTGTTTTCAATTTATTCCTTGCCAGTGATTTCTATTTCTCCATTTGAACCACTCTCCCCACCACAGGCTAGATAGTTCTCAAACTCTGTCCTTCTTAGATTGCCAAAATGGTGGCACAATATCTTCCAAACATTGTCCCTGTCATCTAGAACAGAGAATCCCTTATGTCCACAAAGCTCAATTGAATATTTATGCTTGACACGAGGGTTTTAAAAAACATTGTGTAGGAACTAGGGGTTCTTCCCATTTAAAAATGGCTTTTAAGTCATGTTTTCAAACTCTTTAGTTATGGAAAAGGTATTAATTATTGGCCTTTCCACTTAATTTCTGGTAGAATTGAAGAAATTCTCTTTTCTGTGCAACTATTTTACAACAATAGGCAACTGACACAAATGGAAATATATGTCTACTTCTCTGGTTTAGGTAGTCTAATTTTCTCAGATAGTTCCAGAGCCTCTTCCTAATTAGTGGAAAAGAACAATCCAGAGATGCAATCTGCGACTGGGTCAGGATTGGTACACTGATGGAGAAAACACTTGTCAAGCTGTGCAGCAAAGAATCAAGGTGCCAGTGACAGCTAGGCCTGGAGGCCCACATTCTTAACATAGTTGAAAAACCAAGGGTCTAGTCACATACTTTTTTTTTTCCATTGGCAGAATGCTTTTCATTGCCCTAATTCTTGCTTAGTTTTTTAAAAATTATTTTTATTTTATTAAATTGTTTTTAAATGAAAAAAAAAAACACTGAAAGGAGCTTCAGAAGGCAGGTAAGACAATTTCATTGGTCCATTTGGTCTCATATAGCTCCTGGCATTCTCCCATTGTTCATACTTCTATTTTCTCAGCATTCTCCTTGAATGGAGTGCTCAGTCACGGCTCACCTAAAATATCTGCATATTTATCACTTGCTTCTCAGCCTTCTGGTAAAGATTAAGTGCAGGCTATCTGTGTGTATTGATGTGTTTCTTTAAGACTAAGGTTGGTGTTTCTGTCATCTTTGTTGCCATTTATTAATACAATTGAAAAAAAATTTAGAGCTATAAAAATTTAGAAACAATTCAGCCCAGTTTCTTCATTTCAAGAACCAAGGCCAGGAATGGTTCACTTTTTTCCTTCAAGAGTTAGTCAGATGCCAGAGTCAGGTTCACAAAGCAATTCTTAATAATGTCATATTAAATGTTTTTATTTGATTATTTGAGAACAATCTTAATTGGAACTGGTGCATTTCAAAAATGATGAAAATAAGTGCCGTTCCACAAAAATAAAATGTTGGTACTAGTGCAATTGAGATCTAATCTGATTGCATATATCCTGCACTTTTTCCTGTATAATCTGTGGGACTGTACTGGTGTGAAAAGATGAACAATGGTGCTGCAAAAAGACATGGAGAGTCATTGACTTTAGAGTCTATGGAATTGACTAATGGAGAGAAGACCAGATGAGGAATTTTCTCAGGCAATTTCAGACCGTCTTCCCAAGTGAGGGAAGGAAACAAGCCATAGATGCACGCTGTGGCTGGTATACACTGGATCAGAATTGATACGTTGATAGAGAAAACATTCTAATACAGATTCCTAATACACCCTGGTACAGATTCTCTCAGTTTTGGGTAAGGCTTAGAATGTAGAGCTGAAAAGTACTTTGGAGTTAATTTACAAGATACCCTCTTCTTATTCCTAAAGAAAATGAACCAAAGAGTGATAAAGTGACAAATTCAAGATCACATAGCTAGTTTTAAGGGGACTTAGGAAGAGAATCCCAAACTCCGACTTCAAATCCTTCCGTAGTTCTCCAACAATACACTACTCTGTCATTCAGCTTCTCAAAGTCTGTTTTCTCATCTGTAAAGTAATGATTGTGACATTTGCTTAACTATTTAATAGAGTTGTTGAAAAGAATACCCTTTAATTAATGAGAGAGAAGACGAGAGAGACAGGGAGAGAGAAGAGTAAGGATCATTTAGAATAACTTAGTAGAGTAGGAATTGAGTGAAATACTACAAATTTAGTAGGTTGAAATGATCTTGATAGAAGAAACCACTTCACACAACAATTTGGAAAGATGCCTCCTGGTATGGAAATAGAATTTTGGGGCAAGGTTAAGAAGGAGAAAATGACACCTTCCTTTCCTTAAACTAAATTTATAAACTGATTATTGTCTTAGGAGCATTCTTACTCATAAAACTGTAATTACATAAAGCAGTCCCTTTACCACAAAGTAGCTTTTTTGATTCTGATCTATTCATGATTTTTCCTTGATTTTTCTTTCCAAGCAGAAGGAGTTAACTTAATAAACATCTTGGGTTGTCTCTGTGGTCTAATAATTTAATGCTTATCTAAGAATTTTAGTATTTTGCAGGCAAAGTGGTTAATGAGGACATAAAATTATTCATTTTTACCTGAATTCTAGATGAAATGATATGAGAAAAGGATGATTAATTTTATCATGTAGAGACTTTACTGGATTTTACAAATTAAAGCCAAACACCCTTCACTAAAAGTTCTTGGATATGTGACAAACCGATTTATATTCCATTAATTTAACTCTATTTAGGCAGAATCATGGCCTTGTGTAATAAAACACAAGATTAATTAAATTGCCCACTAGTATAATTACAGTTTCATCAACAGAGAAAACAACTTTGAGTGCCAGAGTTTTAAAATGTTAAACTGCGTTTTCAGTTTAATTTGGTAAAATGTGTCATTGTAATCTGCCCTGCCGTCTTCTTTCTTCTAGAAATATTAATGCAAATGCAGTCACTACTTTCCACTACTAACGACTTCAGCTTTGTTTCCAGTCTACTAAACTTGTCCACTATGGGTCCCCAAGAATGAAAGAGACTGAGGTTGGGGCATCAAAAGCATTGAAATGGAGTAGAAAGGGTAAGGGAAATCTAGGTGAAAAGAGTAAGGATGGGCGGTAGATATAAAATCCCATTATGAAGTCTATGTGTCTGTAAAGAGTATGAGAGAAAGCACTATCGACCAGATCTGCAAGAAATATTTGTTACATGAATGAATTCATGAATGAATGTTACAGGGCTGAAGGTCTCTTGAAAATAAAAGCAAACATGAGGTATATGAAACATGGGTGCTTAGCCAAATTGAGGTATGCTGTAACAACTCCAAAAGTTTAATTGAATAAGTGACTTTCTGTAGGATTACATTTCAATGTGTGACATTCCTTCTTTCCATGTTAGGTCTTCTGTTAGTTTTGTTCAGAAGAGTAAATCAAAAGCTTATTTTTATATAAAAGAAGCTCAATAAATATTTAATTTACAAATATAAGGATGATAGAAATACGTCATTTTCCCTGGGCTAGATTTTTGAAGTTAAACTTTTGTTAATTTTATATGAAATTTGTGCTTGCTTCAGCAGCACATATGGTAAAATAATTTTACCTGAAATTTATTTACTAATTTTGTACCTCTGTTCTTTTTTATTCATTCTCCCTAATGGCCTTAGACTTCCCATTCTAAAAGAAGATGAAAGTAGAGAGGGACCTGTCTTTATATCTGTCTTTCCTTTATATCTTGTCTGTTTAGTTGTTGCTGTTTTGGACTATATTTTTGTTAAGAATTAATTTTTAAAAAATCAAGCAACAGAATACAAATTTAGTGTCGGAGCCTTAATAGCAAACTTGACTCTTCTTTGCATGATACTCTCCTAAGGATTTTCCCGAAGCAGGTTTATTTGGTTGGTAATAGAGTGTGATCAGTGGGAAGGTTTGGATTCAATGGGAAGGCTAACTTTCAATTTTGCATTGACCATTGGACATGCCTAGCTGTGATTTCTCTAGATGAGTAGCAAGAAAGGGGATATAAGCCAACAGGGTTTTGAATGGTTATTGCACTCCAGGTTTTTGTTTCTTGCATAATGGAAAGTAGAAAGGAAAACAGCATAAGCCTTGTAACAGACATGCTTGAGTATGAATCTCAGCACTCCCAATTATTCACCACCTATCTTTGGAAAAATTATTCAACAACAGTCAAGCATCTGTTGCCTGTCTATAAAAAGGAAGATTGGAGTGATCATCTCCTAAGACTTTGTGAAGAATTAATGAAATAATACATGTGAAAGTACCTGGCACTCAGTAGGGCCTCATCACATTTCCTCATCTTCATTTTCTTTACTTTTGGCTATTTGTGTCTGGAACTTTTCAATATTAGGTATTAAAAAACTGCCTACACTGTTGGATAAGCATTGGGTTGAGTAAAAATGTGGTAGCCGTTGTCTATTTAGAGGGTTATGAAAATACACAAAGATTGGAGAGTTGCTTAGAGAAGATCTCAGCACTGGGTTGCAGAGGGAGAGAACATTTGGGAAGTGAACAATGCCCCCTAGCATTCAGCCTCCAATTGTTCAATTTTGAATTCTCCATCCTCCGTCTGTCACATTAGATGGTTAGGAAGAGATTCCAGTTGGCACGAATCCCTTTCTCATTCTCCAGATTGTATTTTTTTCCTTTCTCTCCTCCTCCTCCTCTTCTTCTTTCTTCTTCTTCTTCTTTTTTTTTTTTTTTTTCAAAAAAACACCAGTTGAAGAAAGAGTAACTTCAACTACTTCCAAGTTCTAAGGTACAGAGAGAAAATAGAAAAGGTAAATGAAAAGAATTAAGGAGACTCAAGGGAAGTCTTTGTAGACTCTGAAGATGGTATTGTTAATATGAAGTAGATAGCATTATCTAGGTCACTGTATTTTCCTCAAATCCAAACAGCTTTATTGTTTTGCTCACTTTAAGAATATTACACATGTGTGCATGCACGCACACCTACACACTCTCAAACACCATTTGACACAAATGGAGTCATATTCCACAAGCTACTTGGGGTTTATGTGTAGTATATTATTTTTATATTGTCTATAAATATAGATCAATGCTCTTTTCTTAAAAACATTACTCTTTTAAATGACCACATTGTTTTATATATGTGTAATATAAAAATATATAATACAGATACAATATATAATACATAAATTATATATATTCTATTTATATATTTTTGAGATGGAATATTGCTCTGTCACCAGGATGGAGTACAGTGGTGCAATCTTGGCTTATTGCAACCTCCGCCTCCCAGGTTCAAGTGATTCTCCTGCCTCAGCCTCCTGAGTAGCTGGGACTACAGGGGCACACCATCATGCACAACTACCTTTTTTTTTTTTTTTTTGAGACAGAGTCTCACTCTGTTGCCAGACGCCAGGCTGGAGTGCAGTGGCGCGATCTCGGCTCACTGCAACTTCTGCCTTCTGGGTTCAAGAAATTCTCCTGCCTCAGCCTCCCAGGTAGCTGGGACCACAGGCGCATGCCACCATGCCCAGCTAATTTTTTTTTTTTTGTATTTTTAGTAGAGATGGGGTTTCACCATGTTGGCCAGGATGGTCTCGATCTCTTGACCTCGTGATCTGCCCACCTTGGCCTCCCAAAGTGCTGGGATTACAGGCATGAGCCATTGTGCCTGGCCTTGTATTATATTTTATAAATATTTAAGAAACATATATGTGCTAGGCACTTTACAAATGTTAACTCATATAATGTAGATGACAACTCCTGGATGTAGGTTCTACTATTGTCATCACTGAGAAATGGAGAAAAAACTGAAGCACACAGAAGTCAAATAGCTTCCTATGATCACACAGCTAATGACGACAGAGCTGAGATTCAAATGCAGGAAAGCTGGCTCCACAGACTGTGCTCTTAATTGCTAAGCTATGTTTCTTCCAGTCTCCTATTGATGAATGCTTAAATTATTTTCAGTTTTTTTTGTTTGCATTAGAGAAAAATGCTGATCGCACAATGTGTAGATATCTCAAAAAAAACATGTTGTACATGATAAATATACACAATTTTTATTTGCCAATGAAAAAATAAAACAGAAAAATGCTGAGATGAATACCTTTGCACATTTCTTTTATCCTTTAACCCTTCTTATCACTATGTTGTTTATGTATCATTTTGTGTTTACTTAGTTATTTCCTTTGGACAAATTGCTAAAAGTGGAATTTCTGGATTGAGAGCTAATTTTAGAATTAGACTAACAAAATCTCAAAGTCTGAAGAGACATTACAGGCTACCAAGTTGCTGTCCTGCTTCACTTTAATTTCTTACTTGAGGTAGGTGTTACATAGATTCCTTTCTCTTTGTAATCTCCCTTCTAGCCCAGAAAATTCTTTACTTTTTAAGCAAACAATGGAATTTATTGACACATATAATTCATAAGTTTAGGGGTAATTCTTCAGTCATTGCCAAGGCAATGGAAAATAAGCCTTTTTATAATAGAACTGAAATTCTCAAAAGCAGAATACATATGGCTCCTTTAAAACATAAATTGAGACATATTTATATACACTGAAACTTCCTTCTTTTTCACTTACCATCTTGTAGGTGATATCAAATGGTATCTACAAATGTATTTCATTTTTTTTCACAGCCATATAGTATTTTTTGTATGATGAACTGTAATTTATTAAAGTCCTCAAATAGATATTTCTATGTTTGTAACCCTTTGAAAATATAAACGGCGTTGCGATAACTATTCTCTCTCTCTCTCGTGTGCAATTATATCAGCATTACAAATTCTTGGAAGGGAAATTGTTGGGTCAAAGATATGCCAATTTAAAATTTTGACAGATATTTCCAAATTGCCCTTCAGAAGTTTTGTGTTAAATTATGTTATCTGCCAAGAATATATGAGAGAGCAGTTTTTCACATCCTTTCCAACTTTTTGATTATTAGTATTTTCTTAGACAAAAAGTAGCTGCTTATTTCAATTATTTAGATTTATTTAATTTTGAGTGAGGTTGAGTTTTAACGTGCCTAATGCCATTTTTATAGCTTTCTTCTATGGACTGTTCATTCCTTTTTTGAGTTAGTCACTTAAGCTTTCTAAGTTTAGTTTCCTTATCTGTAAAATGAAGGTTTTGAGGGATTAAAGATTATGTAAGGGGTTTTGTACAGTGTCTGGCAGAAAATAGGCAATTAATAAATGTTGAATATTGCTGGTATTATTTCTACTACTTCATGCTAGCACCTCTGTCTGTCATTTGGACCTTTCTTAAGAGTTTGTGCTTCATATTTCTATTCCTGTCTTTGCTCAATCAGTATCTTCCCAGAAATGTTTCTTCTCTTCTTCCTCTTTCTTTTCTTTGTTCTCTACCTCAGTGGCTCTTACATGCTCCAGCATAATCAGGTTTTACAATTCTCAGTGCTCTTTGTCCTTCAATGCTCACTCTTCCTTCTCCCCTATATCTAATCAGCTGCCAAATTGTATCAATTCCAGTTTAATAATCTATCTCCATTTACCCTCCTTTTTTCTTCTTAGCTATCCCTAGACATCTTTATATTCCCCAGTAAAACCTTTTGCCAACAATGTATGAGAGGCCCTTATCTGTGACCCCTTGCTTCTTCAATCCATCCTTTTCATCTTTTCACTCTTAAAGGAATTTTTCTTTATAAAAACAAAGATGCTGGTATACGTCTTTTTCAAATTATTTGGTAGCTGTCTGTTGCCATAGGTTAAAGTTCAAACTCCTGAGCCAGACACTCAAAACATCTTGCAATTTTAATCTTCCAGTCTTTTTACCCTACTACACAAATTCTCTCATGATCCCTAAGTATCTTCTTAATGTTTAACCATCCTAATCAATCTTTTATTTGCTCCCTACACATGCTCAAGGCACCTTCTTAACATATATCACTTGCCTGTAGGAGTCAAGAAGATCTAGATGTGAATTCTGTTAGTTCTGTTAAGGTAACCTGGAAAAGATAACCAATTGCCTCATTTATTAAAATCTAGGACAATAAAGGTGGAATGATCCTTGCTAAAGAGTTTAGTGGAGTGAGAGTCACAGCAGATGTGTAATACGTGTAGTATCTTTTAATAGTTGAAGACTATTATTGACAGCTTATCTGGAAATGTTTTATTCCCCTAAGAATTCATACAGCAGGTATACCACTCATTGGGGTGGCATCCTTTATAGCCAAGTATTCATCTGCACATATTCTGGAGGGCCTTAAAGTTAGCCTAACTAGTTTGGACTTTGTACTTTTGATGCCTTTTTTTTTTTTTTTTTTTAAATGAGGGAGGGAAGGACCAAAGTGTACTTTGGGAAACAAATCTGGCAGCACAACATAGGCCAGATGGGAGAGAAGGAGGCATGAAGACTTATTAAGTGGTGGATATAGATACCAGGACTTGGGAAGAAGAACAATTCTAACTAGAAATAGTGGGACTTAAAACAGAAAGGACAATAGGAAAATATACAGTATAGGAGCTGTCTCCAAAATCTAAAAGAAAAGCTTTCAATTGTACAAGGAGGTCTCAGTTTGATGGAGAAGTATGAGTAAATTGCAGTTGAAACCCCCAGAGGATTATTATGGAATCCTTACGGACACATTTTTTCCACTGGAATTTCTGATATAGCCCCCTTTCAATGTGATCTATATGAAGAATTTCGAATAGTGGAATTTCCTACTTGCTCCTCTATGCTCAGGTGACATTGGGGATTTTGCCTCCTGAAAGATTAATCACTTTTTAGAAGGCCTCTCACCCCTGAAAGCCTTCCTTTTAGGTCATGGTCCAGCTCAGCCTGGGTTGAGTTGGGAAGGGTTGTATGTGCGATGCCTGCAGTGTCTCTGACAAGTAGATAGATGAGCTCTCATTTCTCATATTGTGCTATTAGACTCCCAAGCTAGTGTAGCGCAAGATACCAGGAAAGTATTGCAAAGCAGGGGGCATTGTCCCAGTCCCTTTCCGGCTGTTGGCTGTTAGCAACAGCATCCATTCTGCCGCTGACACTCTGCTTTCCCTGGTGGCACTTATGCTTAGGAATTATTTAAACCACTTAAAGACAATAGAATATTTAAAAGTCAAAATGCCTGCTTTCTAATTATTCCCTAGACCTCACTTAGCAATAGCTGGCTTCATGTCACACAACATGACTCTCTCTCATGGGAATTACAGCAGCCCCCTGAACAGAAGTGATAGTGTGGGCACGCTATTAACTAAACTGGAGACTGTTCTGCCCACAGCCTTGAAAAGAAAGAAGAATCCCCTTCTATCCCCCATGTACTGCAAAGTGTCTGATTCAGAGGATAGGGCAATTTCAATGGGTTGTTCTAAAGTGTTTGGGGGAATCTTGAGGCTATTCCTTGACTTGCTTTAATTCACTCAGGTCATTCCTAATGAAATGATCTGTGAAAAATGTGAAGCAGTGAAAAGGGGATTTGGTACTGTTGGCCTCTCTTGACCCTCACTGACTTTTGTGGGTACCTTGAAAAGTCATTAAAAAAATACAAAAGAATTAATGAGTTAAAGGAAATCAAGACGGTGACCATGATATTATCAGGAAGTTTCTTGAATGCGCTTATTGAATTTGCTTTGTTAAATCTTGAAAATGGCATTAAGCAGCTAATGGACTTGATATATTAAATACAACCCTAGTCTGTATACAAGATGGACACCAGCTAATCAGTGATGTGCTACATCAATTGGTATGGGAACGATGAGCTCTTTTTATTAGGTCAGCAGAACCAGTGATGTATGGAAGCATTAAAATGAAGGAACAGATTAGGCTGCTCTTTGCAATTTTAATTATGAATTTTTATGAACAGAAAAATAAAATGTAGACATTTTTGCCTGCGAGAATAAAGGTGTCTGCAATGTTTGCTGGAATTCTGATCTATTCATGTTCCCTTTTTTCTTTAGCCTTACACCTAGATAAAGACTCGAAGGGACATTATGAATTAACGTATTCTTAGTTTTTAATATATCATTAAGGAGAGGTGTGAGGAAAATTCTTTCATCTGATGTCTTATGATATTACTCATATTACCCATTTTTAAAAAAGTAAAAAACCTAAAACTTTAGACCTTGAAGAAACTTATGGAAGTCAAGTCCTAGTCTTTTGTTCCTTAGTTTTGAAAATTTACTTTTCTTTCAGTTTTTCTCCCCATTTTGTGTTTGGGAGGTGGTATAGGACAGTGGTAATGAGCACAGGGTCTAGAGTCGTTAGAGCTGGTGGGAATGTGGACTCTACCACTTGCTAACTCTGACCTGGACCATTTCCTTAATTTTTCCAAACCGTAGTAGTTACTGTATCTGTAAAATGGAGCTAATAGCCTCCCTGCCTCCCAGGGCTTTTGTGAGGATGAATAATATAAATGTGAGAAATATAAAGCACTTAGCACACTACCTGACAGTGTTGAGTGAATTTTAAAAATTATTTGGGGTGTGAATCCTGGAAAATCTTCCTCTTATAGAATACATTTTTTTATATGAAAGTCTGTGACTGCTTTGGGTCTCTTGGATTTTTCTGATAATGATACTTAAAGTATGTCCAAGTTTAACTAAAATCTGTTTTAAAAGGTCAGTGTATTTTATAGATCTATGAAAAGGTATTAGTAGCTAAAGACTGTGAAATGAAGAGCCACAGAAACATCAGGTGATGAAGCCTCTTCCAGAATTCTCCCTAAGGTCGTATCATGCACATTTGCATATAGTTGACATATGATTTACAGAAACTTCCTGTCCTGAGATATTTTTAACTTATGATTTTATTATGGCTCCCCTTAGGACACTAATTTCCTGAGTCTCCCTAATCTTCTTTCAGACTTTCTTATATCTTACACTCTTTACGTTGTTAACTTTCTAAAAACATGAGCCTGAGACAGCAGATATATAAGTTAAGAGATGGATATAGCAGTGTGGGCTGGCACAAACCTTTCACAGGGCTTCTTAGTCTATAAATGAACATGTTGAATTTTTGGACTAGCATCTTTAGATCATGTGAGAGCATCTTGGAAGTTCAGGAGAATCAGGTTGAAAGTATGACCAGTTGTTTAGTACAGTGGTCGGTAATAAGACAGCAACTTCTTTCAATTTAGAACTTTTTAATTTAAAGTGAGTAATCATGAATACACATTTCCTTAGAAGAAAGGAGTCACTGGGTGTTCTGCCTGTTTGCTTCTAAAAAATTTATTATCAAGCACGGCTATTTGTTTTGAGGCTGCTTCTAAGTTTTTCGGGCATTGCATACTATCAGTATTATTGATTGCACTCTGTAGGAATGCCTGTAAGTTGTATGCAGTTAATTAATAAAGTTTATTGAGCATTTAGTTGTGAGACAAACTGCACAAAAATAAAAAAGAAAAATTTATGATCCATCATATTCCATTTAAATAAAGCAGGAAAAATAAGGAAAATGATTTGTGCCACAGTTTAATATGCTTTCACCAAAATTTCTAAAACAAAGCAGGTTATAGAATAAATAATACACATACATGCTTCCAGAATATAGCATGTGAGATATTCTATAAAGTTAAATCTAAAATTTGTCTAGAGCATTAAAATAAAGTTGGACGAATGTCGACAAATAGCCATGTACGAAAGATCTTTCCTTGTAGCTTTTCCTAAAATGGTTACATAGGTGAGTTTAGACAAATTGAAGGGGATTTAAGCCCGGTTCAGAAATTTAAAGACTTTTCACATTTTATCTTGGAAAATGTCTTCTTTGCAAATGCTGATCATTAGATAAAAGCTATGCTTGCCACAATCTGCATCGGTTTTACTGTATCTCATTTTAAGATATTTTGTCCATGAATAGAAAATCTTCTGCTTTGGTTTTTGGTTTTCAATTTGTGTTGTGTAATCAAAGATAATGTCCTGTGTCCTGCTATCTAATTTTTCACCAGTACTCAATGAATGATCAGGAAACTGTGGTCTGGGATTCTTTTCTGTACCTTAGTATGTGTGCTTTTCCTGGAAGTCTCCAAGATAATACTGGCTTTAGGATGTCCAAAGCTTGGGCTTAAGTTTCTGTGTTGCTTGTAGTTGGTTGATTGAAATTGCTTTCTTTATTCGTAAGTTTTCCCCTAATAGTTACATTGTCATGACAGTTCAATTCTTAGATTTGAACTACTGTTCTAGTTATGCCAGTGTAAAAGGCAATGTAAAAAATTACCTGAGATTATAAAATTCTGGAAAGGTAGTTTCATCTAAAAGAATTTATTTATTTCTGTTTCTAGAAAAGTATATGAGGTAATTTTTAAAGATTATTAAATTTTACCTGTGATTTTGAGACCATTTCTTTTCCATGAAATGGATATAATAATCTTGTTTTTAACTGAATGCTTATGTTGAAATTCTTATGTTTTAATAATTAAAAAATTTAATTAAAAATAATAAAAAATTTAATAATTAAAAAATAATTTTCACATGAGCATTCAGTTAAAAACAAGATTATATTTGAAGTTTACCTGAAAAGTAAAGATTTAAGTATCTTTAAGATATAGAAAAAAGAAGTATCAAGATATAGAAAAAGCACGTTAATTTTCTTGTTATACAAAGAAAGGGGTGGATATTTTATTTTAAAAAAAACCATCATAATTTTTTTTTGAAATTCTACAATCTCTGGAATTTAAATTCTTGGACTATTTTAGACTTTCACATGAATTTACCTAGACTTTGAAAATGACTTCTATAGGGACCCATGGACTCTCTGTGATAATAGTCATATGAACATTAAAAAAAAATCTTTATTTGCTAACATATTTTTATTGAGTATTTACCATGTGCCAGACACTGGGCTGGACGATTCAGCTCTGTCTCAGCAGCTCTCAGTTTTGTGAGTATAATCATCTAGGATATAATGACAGAGAGGGTCAAATGTATATGTACTCTCAGTTTCTTTCCTAAGTCCTGGGCAATGGTTCCCTCCCCTCTTACCCTTTCTGGAAACTACTAGTCTTTTATCACTCTTTTTTAAAGTATGGTCCTAGGAAACAATCAGTCAGATAATCAGATTAACTTACGTTTTATCTTGAATAATTTAACTTCACTATGAAGATTCCCAGGGATTGTTGCACTTTAATTCTCATATTGAATTGTGGATTGAAATGCGCACTATGATGAGAGTAAGATATACACTATTACTATTATTGCTAACTATAGAAGACTTCAATATGTATGATAACTACCAAAGGCTAGACATGCTGGACGTTTAATATACATTGTCTCTAATCCGTGCAACAATGTTTGTGAAGTGTCAATTATCCTTACTCTCAGTTTACAGATAAGGAAGCTAAGCTTCAGTGATACTGGCTTGCTAAAGTCCATATGGCCAGTGATTAGGACAGTTGCCATTCTATCCTAGTTCTGACTGCTTCCAAAGCCCATGTACCTCTCATTCTACTACTTGGCCTCCAATTATATCTTAACATTGAATATATTAGACAATATGGATTATATGCCTTGTGTTTGTAGTTGACATGCATGCACTATGGAAATCCAGCTCAGGTGTGGCCAAATTGGTTGAAAGTACTTTTGGGCTGAGTTTAGCTTAAGTATCTAGAGTTGGCCATGGCCCAACATATCAGGCTTACAGAGAAAAGTCCATTTCCCATTTACACTGTACTTATATCACTGGATAGATTATGCAGAGATCTACATTGACTACTAAGATGGCTGAAATGTGGATTTCTATCATTTGATGCATGGATAAGTGATGTTAATACATGTCAACCAAAAATAAGAAGGATTTAAGTAGTTGAAGATTTTGGTATGTGGTCAAGAGTAACAGACTAACTTTCTTGAGGATTCCTGAATTTTTTGTAATAATTTTCCTACAAAGGGAAACATTTTGCTTTATTCGAGATGTGGCTGTTACCCAGATTTTCAGAAATTCATGTCTTGCTTGAAGCTGAATCACTTCTGAATATTAGACCATCTATGGCCAACTTTAGCTTTGTATTAAAAAATGCAGAGTAGTAACAGAGATCTCAGGAAAAGGGAGATCTGGTGCCTGGCTAAGCCAGTGGTGAAATGTCAGACCTTTACTGGAGGTTCGTGAGGGAATGAGGATGAAATAAGCACCCACCTTTAAGACCCTTGCTGAGGTATTTCATGGCCTGGTTTACATATGGATTAGTATAATGGCTTTTTATCAAATTCTTTAAAATGTGCTGTCAACCTATCACCATAAAACATTATTGCAAAGGTGCTACTTTTGTAGCATGTTTTCAAGGCTGGCAATTGTGAACCCTGTTCCTCTTCACCAGCTGTGGCTCTGGGATGATGAAAATGGAGTTTTTTTTAATAAAGAAGGAAATAGCAGAATGGCCTAGATATAGGAATGGGATCTTAAAAAATTCTCTGGTTCAGATAGGATCCTCACAAATTTCTCTGGTTTTATAAACTTCTCTGGAGGTTAGGGCAAGAACAGAAGAAGTGAACAGCTACTTGGAACTTCCTGGGTTTCCCTTTTGGGTGATTGGGGTAGTGGGGAGATACAAAGTGATAGCATTTGGGTTTCCTGTGAGTTTATATCTGAAAATCAGAGCTAGTTTAGTAGGCCTGATTTTACCTAAATTGGATCTGAATGACTTACACGGAACTGCCAAGTTTAGCATCTCAAAATTAAAGGAAACAATGGAATGTGGCCACCTTTGAATGTCACTCTTTAAGGCAGAGATCAGGCCAATGAGGTGGTACTCCACAAGAAAAGTTGCAGTTAGTTATAAGTGAAATGAACCCTCACTCTGAGGGGAAAGATTTGTGAGAAGTAAAAACTCTGGGTCGCAAATATATCATTAACACAGAAGATATATTCCCATAAAACTGACCTTTAGTTTAGCAGAGGGATGGAAGGACAGAAGATTAAGGATGAGTATTAAAAAAATCACAGGCTGAGTTCTGCTGCTTAGGATGGGAGCTACTGAGTCAATGACTGCTTTGGAAATGGGTTGTAAATACAATAGCAGACAACTTCCCTTCGAAACTCATTTTGGTGTTTCCTACAGAAAAGATCTTGACTTGGCATGGAACAATAGGAGGAAGGATTCATCCATGGCCTTCAACTATCTGGAGAAATTACTTTTTAACTTTTTTATTCTTGAACTATCTATATTTATTCCTTTGTTCCTTGGAGACTAGAGCAAAATCTCTGTGAAGGTTTTTCTTTTCTCATGAAAATAGGCACCCTATTACTGTTTTACATTTCTCATTGTTAACATGTTTCACTGATGTTCCTTTGTTGGACTATACAGGATAGCATCTTAAATTATTTTCATTCAAAATAACAAGTTACAAAAACAGTAGGTAGAGTATAATCTCAGGCTAAATCATGTTTGCCATAATGCTAGCATTGATATTTTTCCTGAAAGAGACATTATGGATAATTTTAATTCATTTATTATTTTTTGATACCCTATGGGATGGCCATAAAATTTAAAATATAAATAATATTTTATCATATTTACAATATAATAGCAATAAGCCATTATTTTATATCCCAAACTTAGTGGCTACTATTTTATTTCCATAGATGATGTGTCTTCTTTTTGTGCTAAGAATACAAAAAAAGTCTTAGTAATATATTTATATTCATATTGAAACTGTACAAATTTATAATAATTGTGCTTTGACTTGTATAGCAGCTCCACTTCTGTTTGACTTTGTTCAAGTCATTTAAGCACTTGGGGATTGCTCCCTCATCTGTATAATGAGGGACTGCAATAAATGATCTCTAAGGCCCTTCTAAAATTCTGTGATTTTATATGTGAACATTCTTCAAAGTACTTTGATATTCATGATTTCATTTGATTCCCCGACCACCTAGTGAGGGAGATAAGATCATTGCCATTTTACAAATGAGAGGCTGAGCCACCGAGGGGTTGGAGAGTTTGTCCAAAGTCACTCTGAGTTGGCATGAGCACCTGCGTGAGGCTACGGCTGTCCTTCTGTAGGCCCAGGCTTGTTGCCTTTGGTGCTGTCAGAGACACCAGGATCTGGATGCCACACTTCCTGTGTGAAAGGAAGGGCTCAATCACATGGGAGGGAAGAGACTCTGGATAAAGTATCGCAGTATGAGAGAAACTACCATAATCTGAGTGCCCTAGTGGCAGAAAGGAGATGGCAGAGAAGCTGTTGGTTTCAAGTCATCCTTCTCAGCCTTATAAAGAGTTAAACTAAGCTGCTGAAGGAATCAACTCTTTAGCCGCAATAGGTTCCCATTCATCTAATGAAGGCAGAAGCCTCAAATAGAAGGACCTAGACTAAAGGAGGGAAACTCACTTGGTTTTAGCACTTAGTCCTGGCATTCCCTGAAGCTTCTAGAAGTTTGGAAAAGCCATTACTGCTCTGAGATCTCAGTTTCCCTATAGTTCAACAACAGGGCCAATCTACCTCATCACTGAAACATCTCCTTGTGGGCCTTGTGTAAGAGGTGCGTATTACTACTAGTGTTATGTGCTGCTTTCCAATTCTAAAAACAGAAAGATCTGAAGCCAAGAACCACTTTTCTGGTTATGGGGTTTAGACATGGCATAACTGATGGTCTTTTAAAATCTTCCTTACCATTTTCATATCTGAAGTTTTCAGGGAACACCCTTTGGATTAATTCTTCAATGTAGCGAAATGGCTGTTGTCAAGTGTCTAGGACTATAAATGCTTTACCGAGCAGCTGTTCCCAACCAAGTCTTGAAAATCATTGACCAAAGCAGGCTGCATTATCTAAGTTAGTTGTTTCAATGCATTACACTCAGGCTGTGTTATCCATCATAAATGTACAAGAAAGCCTTTTTCCCTCTGCTATTGATTTTCACATGGTGACTATTTGTTTGTATTCTTGACAGGATGATGGTCGGCTAACATTGCTAAGCTCTGGTGTCCTATACCTCCTGCCATCTAAAACTAGCATGCGGGTGTGAGGCTTCAGATTAATATCTACTTAAATAATTTCTCTCTTACTGAAGCTTTTCCATACAACTTATTATTGTACTGTGTTATCAGTTCAACAGCTTCTCTGTCCCCCACAAACTTTTATTTTTTCAGTTTCCATCTCTTTATGCTCTGTTTTCTGTATAAATAAGCTTATATTCTCAGTCGCTAGATTCTAAAGGCATTCTAAAACAGTACACAATGATTTGAGGTAGACATCAGAATGCTGTTTTTTGTTTTTTGTTTTTTAAGAGAAGGCAAATTGCCAAAAGATAGAGCAGCAATGATAAACTTTCCATTTAGTTAATTTCACAGCCCAATTTGACTAGTCTAGATGAATCTACCCCCAAAGAATAGACAGTTTCAGCTTGGGCAGGATGTCATTTCTCTTTTATAGGCTACTCAAATTTCATTTTCCACTTGAACTATTGCAGGTATCCTGAGCTCCCTTCAAATTACCCAGGGGCTTGATGAATAGCTGGACATGCCAGTGAGTGGACAGCTCATTAGCCAATCTGCAGGAGCCTGCTGTGACTATTCTGAATCAAAAAGCCAGTTTCTAATGGTGGATAGCCAATTAATAGCAAAATATAACCTTATGAATTTTCACTGTTGCTCTGTCAAAAGTCTGAGTTTGATGCACTCTTACATGATATTTATTTTCCTTATTATAATTAGGAATGTGGGGGGACTGAGAATCAATAATCAGGTGTGTAAAAATAATTTCAGGATTGCTACACATGCTTTCTGTTTTTTTTTTCTTCTTTCTCTTCAATTGGTGCAAACAATTTTGATCACAATTTCTATCAGATGGGTGCTGAGAGAAATACAGAAAAAAGAAGTAGTAGCAAAACTTTCTTGTTTTTATTAATAACTGTCATTATTGTTGTATATATAGTACAAAATTGGGAAATATAAAGAAGCATAAAAATGAAGAAAATCACTCATAATCTCATCATGCAAAATAGACTCATGATACCATTTGATTGTACATCTTTCTGTCTTCTTTGCCTCTATTCCTTCCTCTCTCTCACACACACATCTTATTAATACATACCAAGTATGTATATTTAAACATATTTACTAAAACAGGTTGATGCTCTGCAAACTATTTTGAAATCTACTTTTATAATTGATCATTATATTGTGAGATCCCTGTGTCACATATCTTACAAAACATGATTTTAATAGTTGCATACTAACTCTCAGGGTTTCACTCAATCCAGACCTAATCGGTCATCTTTTTTTCTAGTTCACTTCATCCAGGTCCATACGTTCTTCATTTCTCTTTTTTCCAACCTCACTTTTACATATCTCTCTCTCCATCTTTAGTATATTGCCCACCTCCCACTGGATTTTTTCTCCCCTCTCAGCTGGAGTTTAAGATGAAGACATCATGAAGCTGTGGCCATGCTGGTTGATTCTTCCACGCACCTTCCCCGAGGGTGAGCAGAATGAGTGCCCCTAAGGCCTGTGTGTAAGGACAGCCCCAGGTCTGAGAGCAGGAATGCCACTACCAAGGTCACAGTCCTGGACATCACCCCTACTTGTGGGAGGCCATCCTAGATTATGCAGAGGCACTCTGACTTGGGGGGTCAGGAGAGGGTGTTGAGAACTTGTATTCCTGCAGTGTATTATTTTCTTTGCTTTTTCACTTCTATATTCCTAGATTACTTCTTTGGGGACCCCTAAACTTCAGTTGTCTAACTCTTGCGTAAAGAGATCAAGGATGTGAAGCCTGATTCTCAATCTGGTCTATCCCTCACAGGCTCTATTTCAGCCCTGCTGCTTGGTGTCCCAGGAGAGGATCTCAGAGACTTTATGTTTCCTTTGATGTTTACCTTTAGTAGGATCCTTTCTGTTCTACAACAAAATCATAAGATTGAACTATGTAGCTCTGGCCTAAAATCAGTGGATCATTTGGGAAAATTTGGTATTAGGTGTATGAGGGCAAATTAAGACTTGATTTGCAGTAAAATAATAATTAAGGAAACCCATGGAATGAAGATTTCTAAATAAAAAAGAGCAATAGCCATGCTGAAAAACCAAGTAGACCAAAAAAAGTGATCCTCTATGAATTGCATAAAGTGGATGTCTTAATATGCCTTTCTTCTCTGCTAACTGCAACAAGGGAATAGGGACTGATTGCTGGGGAAAGTTTAGTGTTCAAAAGATTTCTTTGGTGGGAAGCTCTTTTTCCTCCTTTCAGGATATTAATGCTAGTATTTTCTAATTTTTAAAATCCTCTTACCTCTTCACTCCTTCTTTTTCTCCTGTTAAAATAAGAAGGATATAATATCACATATGTAATTATTGATTAGGGACACTAAGCCATTTGATTGAAGTTAAATTGAGTCATATTAAAAATGTTATCTTGAACAGGCATTTCAATTCTATAACATTTATCTCCATTTTAATTCCAGCTAATACCCATGTCTGCCACCTCTGCCCAACATCTCCAACTTCCACTTACCTTGCCAGCAAGGAATATTTTTGTTTATTTTTAAGGCAATGAAAGTGGAGGTAGGGTGGATCTGAAATGATGCTAATATTGTTCTTAAATGATGCGAGTAATGTTCTGAAAGTAATTTGATTAAGTTCCTCTATAGCAGGTTTCTTAATGTTTTTGGAACAATAGTCCCTTTTCTAAATCTGAAAATATTTATGGATCCTCCATTTTAAAGACTTTGATTACCTTTCCCTATTCTGTATGTATTAAAAGATGCCCATGAATCTCTTGGCCTGTTCTTAGCAACACCTTGACTGGTGCCTGTGAGTGTGGATATTCATAGGAGAAAGCCCTATTTCTCTGTCAGCTGACAACTTTCTTCCCTCAAACACTTAACCTACTTTTTCTAATCTTTTCTGTTCCCAGGTCTGGGTTTGTATCTTCATGTCCTTAGCACACACATGCCTTTTGACTCTTTCCTATAGAACTCTCTTACTCTATCTGAATTTAGACCCAATTCATTTTTTTCCTAACATTACTCAAACCTTACCTTGTTTTCTTTTCCCTCAAGACTCCTAGATTCATATTTGATGTTCTTTGATATACAGGTATTATGTTAGTTGTTTTTAAATGATGTTTTTATACGAACCTTTCCAATCTGACATCCTTAAATGCAACTCTATACATACTTATTTTTTCTACCTTAGCTATAAAGTATATCATCAAAGGCTTTATGTTAATAAAGATAATGACTCTATTGTTGTGCTTAAAAATCTAACAAACAGGTAGAACTATTCCCAGAGCTGACTATAGGAGATCACAAGGTACCTCTTTGCTTATACTTGCTCTCAAATTTAACTTAAATTGAAGACTAGCTGGGAATCTTGTCCCAGAGCAGAGGAAGACACCTACATTCAAATCTGTTCATGTTTTTGTGAGACTTGGGGTTTGTCTATATGTTAAGTATATGATGTACCCTAAAACACATCATCTCTGTACACTTGGGAGAGTAAGCAGATGAAGAATTCCTCCCCTCCTTCTTGGTTCTTCTCCTCTCTTTTTGCCCCATATGGAGACAACCATATGGGGCATGATTCCATAAAAAGTACTTCCCTGGTGGATGACCTGGGACAGCAAATGTCCACAGTTTCCATAAGCAATTAAAAGAAGAGGAAAACCAGGTCTACCCAAAGATTGATATATTTCTCCACCTTGTGTTTACTTACTCTTGTTCCCATCTCTCGCAACCCCCTGCCTTTCCTGAGCTGTATTTTTTTAAAAGAAATAATGATGTTGCTAGAGTGCAGGTGACCGATGGCTGTAGATCATCACTCCAGTGGTCAAGCTAATACACATACATTTGAGGATGACTGGGAAAGCGGCGATAATCTTCTTTCTTTCCTAGCCTTTTGCCTAGCGGTACATACAAATGTACAATAGGATAGAGAGAGCCATGTAATTAAAAAAGAAATATGCAAATGTGCCTAATTTCCTCACAAGTCTTAATGGGCCTCTTAATGTAAGTCTAGATTTATTGGCATTTTAGTGCTTGGGATAGACCAATGATTCTTAATAGGAATCACCTCGTGCTGCAGGGAAGGTGGTGAGGAGGAAGGCTGCATCAGGATCACATAGGTGAGTGTTTGATGTGCTGCCTTAAGGAAACATGTTCTCTGAGCTGAAAAATCATCACTGCCAAGTTAGCCACTATTGCTATTCTATTTCTCATGTGTATTATTGCAGAGACAGATTGAGGAACACATAAGCTGATTGTCTCAAGAACTTTATTACAATTATGTGTTTGATTTCCTTACTCCCTTATGAGGTTTTAAATCTGTAAAGGCCTGAACCATGTCTGTCTCATTAACCATTCTTCTTGCTAATCATTAATAATCTTGTTAATAATTTGATTCACATTTGCTACACATGTAGTAGGTGCTCACTGGACATTTGCTGAATGAATAAAAAGATGAATGCATGATGACAAGGAGACATTGTAGTTGGAGATTTCTCTGAGATTGAAGTTGGATTGTATAGTTGGAATTATCTTGCATGAGAATTTACAAAAATGTATAACTGTTTCCTTTCCTCCAAAAGCCACCAGAAAAACATGTTTGGAAAAAAATAAAAACTGTAATGTGTTATATAAAAATAAGCTAAAACTTTAAGAAAATGACTCAATACATAGATAAATAAAAATAAAAATACTCAGCAATGAGGGGGTGTAACTCAGGAAAGAATCAGAAATTTAAAAAAAATCAGTGAAGAAAGAATAAACATAAAAATGAATAAACAAAATGGATAATTCCTTGAAAGAAATACAAAGTAAAATGGAAAAAAATTTAAGATAAAAAAGAAATGAAGAAGTAAAAAGATTTTGTAAAGAAAGATCCAACATAAGTATAATGGGAATTTCTGAAGAAGTAAACCAAGAGAACAGAACAAATTCTAAAACCATAATTCAAAAAAAATTTCCTGAAATAAAAAAGCTGATTTGAAACTATGTATTGAAAAATGTAGCTGAGAAAATCCATCCAGAACAACAAATGCCAAGACATGTTCTGGCAAAATCTGATACAAAAGGAAACAAAGGTCATTTGAGCATATTGATCAAACAGAAAGTGATTTGTCAGTGAAAGAAAATTAGATTATTTTCAGACATTAATAACAGTTTTTGTATACCAGAACAAAATGGAATAACATATTTAAATTCAAAGAAAGAAAATATGAGCCAAAGATTTTTATATCTAGAAAAACTGACTTTCAAGCATAAAGGGCACAGACTATTATTGGCATACAATGACCCAAATAATATTGTTCCCTTGAGAACTTTCTGAGAGATCTACTAAAGAGTGAACTTCAGACAATAAGAAATAACTATAGAGACATCATGAGAACTGGTGATGAGTGTTAAACATATAGTTACTTGTAGAACTAAGATTAAACGAGGGTTAAAAAAGATCAAGGATCTATAAAACAGCAGAATTTAATAAAATATATCTAAGGAATAATTTATTAAAGTTGGGATATAAATTGGGTAAGCATATTAAAATAAATGTTTAAAAGCTATTCTCATTAATTTCACTGATGGTGATAGTATTGTATGCTTACTGTATTGTATTATTCTTAGACAGTTACATAACGAATACGGGAAAAGATAAGTAATTATGTGCTTTTCTAATATGGTCATTCTGTGTATCTTTGAGCATTAGAATTTTTGTTGTAGAAGAAAGGAGATACAGATGTAACACTGAAAGGGCTGTATTCTTGAATTTAAATTGGAAATAAGAGTATGAACTCATAGAGTCTTTCATATGTATAAATATATATAAAATATAAATTATATAAATATGTATAAATATATAAATATATATTTTATGTATCTATTTCCTATCTCTGCCCATTGGAAAGGCTTAGAAACAATGAGCAACTTAGTGCAAGAGGCACATCTAACATCCAGATTGTGGTGGCTTTGAAATAATATTTCTCATTACAAGAAACCAGGACATAGAGAAATGACCAATTCCAGGTCTGGAGCAGGAAATGTATAAGATGAATCTGGAATATTTTGTCAAACTATATAGCTAGGAAGCTATAAAAAAATCCTGGGATTATGTCAAAAGAAACTCAGGAATCAATTTTAAGAACCTCCTAGTGGGGCAATTTAAGCTTCAAAAGACATAATAATCGCAATGGAATAAACCTATAAAATAAGTTAAATGTGTGAGAATATAACTATATTTTAAAAACTTAGTTACCTTCAGAAGATTCAAGAGAACTAGTTCATTGTCTTGAAAATGGGTAAATAAAAGGAAAGAATCAAACATTAATCCTGAATTTCCAATAAGAAAAAAATATTTTAATTAATAAATGAAAAGGAATGGATAAAATTAAATTATGACTATTTTATAAACTCTAAATGAATGACTAACTCTAGGCATTAATCATCAACAAATACTAACGTAGAAAGTAATATATCCAGATGTTATTTAGTTTTTGATGAAAGACCACACAAAGTAGAGTCTTTGCAAAGGAATGGACCTGAACCCATCAAGCCTCTTGATCCAGCTGCTGATTTGTAGGACATACAGAGGGCAGAGGAACATGACTAACTGTACCATGTCAGTGAGTAACATCTGGACTGTGGGAAACTGCAGGTCAAATGCGCCAGGTCCCTGAACAAATAAATTGTAAGGCAAAGAAACAGATAACTGAGAAAACTGTGGATTAAAAGAAACTTAACAAATGTATCAGATTTAATAGAATGAGTAGGACTAAATCAGAGATATCTAGAAATATGCACAAGTGATAGAACTATAAAAAAGTGATTGCTATAAAAGTTGGAATAGTGGTTACTTTTGGGAGGAGGGCGATGTTTGCGATTTGGATGGGGTACACTGATGAGATTTCTTAGGTAGCTGACATAGGTCTATATTTTGATATAGGTTGTGGCTTCAGAATGTTTGCCTTATAATAACTCATTAAACTATACATATATTTTCTGTATTTATTTACAATTAAAAAGTTGAAAACAAAGGAGGAGACAAAAAGTTGGGTGGAATTTTTATTTTCTCTCCTAGATGAATCCTGTGACTCTTCCTCTGCTCATATGTGTGGCCTGAGATCTTATTAATGCCTGCAGTTCAAAGACTCTTGAAATAGAAGGCAAACGTATATTTACCTGAGTATGCCCAGTGCTCCAGAGAATAGACATGATTCAAAATGGACAATTTCCTCTTGAAATCCAGAATTATTCTGTACTTTATTTGCCTCCAGGGAAAACAAGGTGGCATAGGCTTGTTGTCACCAGTGAGAATTTCTAATACTTGGTGTCAGGAAATGGGGCAATAAATCTCAGTGGACTAAACCACGGCCGTAAGTGGCTTACTCATGCCTTAACGCTTCCTGAATAGCCTCTAACAATGACTGCAAAAGCTGTACTTCCCAGCATCTGGAGTTGATCTTTATTTAATTTATCCATCTATTGTGTGAACTTTGCCACCCGTGAATTGTAAGAAGAAAAATGAGTCACTAAGATTTGTACATTGTGGAGGGCAAACTCCCCCTCCCCACCAAGCAGTCCTGGAAATTAAATCTTGTATTCCTTAGTGATTCACTAAGTGTTTACAATCGTGGTCCACACATTTAGTCGTTGTCAAGATGGATATTTCTAAAGGTATTATTTTTTCATTTCATGGTGAGACTCTTTTTATCTTCCAGACACTTCAATTACTTACAGAAACTAGACGTGGGAGGCTCAAATAGTGAGTTTTCATTTGTATGTCAGTGCTCAGGATGAGAATCACACATGTACTATATTGTGTTCAGTGTCTGATGAGCCATAGCAGCCTCTTTCATGGATGTTGACTGAGATTTCTGAAGCTCAGTTAAAAGTGTCCCTTTTCCGTCAATATCTTAAAATACAGAGGAGATACCTAGTGACGATTATACTGGTCAAGTCCTTTTCCTCCTTTGCAGAACTCATGTAGAATAAGCTGCATCATGAATAATGCTGGAGTGACTTGGAGGGCAGAAGGCAAATTATTAACATGGGGCCGCAGCAAGTATTTCAGAGAGGCCTTCACAGGAATGTCATTTATCCAGTTGCAGTGGTAGTAAGATGGGTATAGAAACATCTTGGGAAAGAAAAACACCTCCATGAAAATATTTGTTAGTGGTTGTGAAAGATCTTTTGACTTTTGAGGGTTTGAAGGTATTGGGGAAGGAAATAAATACTATGACATGAAACACAGAGGTCAGAAGTGAAATAGTGAGTGTGTTTTCATTGATCTTAGATTTGTTTATAATTTAGAGACATCTACCAGATTGAAGTTAGCATTCCAAGTAAGTGATGTAATTTATAAAACTGAAAAAAACCCGAAAATATCCACACCAATAAAAATGCTTTATCTTGCTTTAATAACTAGTTTTTTATTTCATTTCCTTTATTTTTTCATTTTTATTTTAGATTCAGTGGGTGTATATGCAGGTTTGTTACCTGGGTATATTGCATGATGCTGAGGTTTAGGGTATGAATGATCCCATTTCCCGGGTACTGAGCATAGTATCCAATCATTACTTATTCATTTCTTGCCCCACTCCCTCCTTCTTCCCTCTAGTAGTCCCCAGTGTCTATTGTTGCCATCCAAATGACTTCTGAGCCCTCTGGAGTTTTTGCACAGACCACACTCAGTGCTGGCAGAACAGGCTGGCTAGCACTGGATACCCCCTCTGGACTGCTTCACTTCAACTTGGACCTGATGCACATGCAGACTTGTTACCTTTTTATGGAGCTCCCTGTAAGACTGGTTTGGGAGGCCTGGAGCATCTGGCCAATGTAGCTTAATCTGTAGGCTGGGATTACACAGAAGCTTTGGCCCGGCAGAGTGAAACTGCTGAACTTCAGCTTTTTTACCAGTTTGCTTCACTTTAAAGAGCAGCCTCAGCTCAAACAGCTGGGGCTAAATTACAGGGGAGACTGTTTCTGTGTGAGCTTTCCTGGCTTTCCCAAATGAGTTTGTGGAATCTGGCCCGTTAGCAGGGCCCAAACACAGCCATCTGACTGTGCCTCGGTGAATGGAATGAGGGTGGTTTCATTTGCCTTTCTAACGTCCATTTCCCACACAGTCAAGTCTCCTCTAGCCAGGCCCACTTCTGTTTTTAGCAGGGAGCTCTTGAGGCCAGGGAAATGTGGAAGCGCTTATTGTTTATATGACACTGGGAGTCTTTAGTTCCCTCTTGGGCTTCCCAAGCCTAAACTGCTAGATACATGACTCAAAGTGAAAGCTAGCATGACCTAGCTCAGGATTTAAGTTTCAGTATTTCAGCCTTTTTCTCTATTCTAGACTGTTCTCTATTTTGGCCTTTTAAATCAGGGATGGTGAAGACTTGACAGGTATGTCTCCATTTCTTTCTCCTGTACTAAACGCTGATATTGCTCATGGTCATTGACTCCTTTCTGGGAAATCCATATTTAACCTCAGAATACTTAATAATATGGTCAATCAATCAGTTAGCCCATGTGTTGAATCCTGTTTGCTATTTTAGGAGTTACAGTGGAGTATAGTGGCCCAAGAGACTGATAAGCAGGCCTTACCCCAGCATTGTGGTGGATGGCACCTTGGATAGAATGGTTAGAAAAATTGCGTTCTCACTCTAGCTCTACCATTTACCAGTTAACTACAGCTATATTTGATTTCTTGAAGTTTAGTTTTTGTCATCCAAATAAATATTTTCTCTAAATACATTATAATTTGTTGTCAATATGTGAAAATAAACAAATGGGTGTGGATTCCTTTGCCAGCAGCCTAGCTCTTAGCAATGTAATATTAATACATTGAAAATCCCTGCTTATTCCTGTTTCCTAGACTTACAGTAACAATTACATACAAGGTACTTTAAAAGCCAAATATTTCCTATTAATAGTGCTGTGGGATGTACATTAGATTGGGCATCAGCATATCTAGATTTTTGTTTCTGTGCTACAACTAATTGCTTACAACATGTTGGTTTTTTGGGCTCTACATCCATATTTTAAAATTATGAGGTTGAATTAGAAGTTTTAAGCATTGTTTCTTAGCACTTAAAACTATATTTTCTTTTTTAAAAAAAATACAGGGTATTGTTCTGCCACACTGGCTGGAGTGCAGGGGTGTGATCTTGGGTCGCTGCAGCCTTGATCTCCTGTGCTTAAGCAATCCACCCACCTCAGTCTCCAGAGTAGCCAGGACTACAGACATGTGCTACCATGCCTGGCTAATTTTTTTTTTGTATTTTCTGTAGAGACTAGGTTTCACTATGTTGCCCCGGCTGCTCTCAGACTCCTGGGCTCAAGCAAGCCATCCACCTCAGCCTCCCAAAGTGCTGGGATTACAAGTGTGTGCCACCACACCTGGCTCAAAACCATCATTCTCGTGAAATCTTATTTGAAACCCTGATATGAGACATACAAAAGAGTTGTTCTAAATCATGTCAGAGTGGGGTAGGGGGAGTAGAGGCCTGCCTGTTTGACCTCTTCTGAAAGTGTCCCGTAAGTATTCCCATAGCATCTTGGGGTCCCCTGAAAATTTGGTAACCACTAGACCAGATGTTGTTGAAGGTCCAGTCAAGTTTTAACATTCTACAATTCTAAATGTATAAAGAAGACTAATTTCTCAGTGCCTTTATTAACTTTCTTATTATATGGTGGAAACAACAGGAAATTTATGGCCATCCCTATGCAAACACAGCTAGCAACTAGAATAAATAACACACTTTTTAAAAGAAAACTGTAGAGGATGTCAGAAATGTTTCTTATAGTCTTGTCTAAGAAGCCATTTGCTTTAGTAAGCCTTGAATCTTCACATGCAATAAGCAAACAAATTTCTGCAGAAATGTGTTTAGTGTCTTCCATGTGCCAACCACAATGTTCATCCTGGGTTACAAGGGTCACTAAGACACTGCCCTATCTCAAGAATCTCACATAGTCACAGTTGTTTTCAAATTGTGCTCAGCAAATCACAACATAAACTTCATATTTTGGGCTTTACATATCAAGATTCTGTTAAGTCTTTAAGGGCTGGCACCATAAAATAGCTTCCTTTTTGTGCTTAAAATATTTGGTCTGCCTTATTTACTGGACCTTGTTTAGGTCTACAGCGTCAAGCAGAATGATAGCAATGTCTGTGACTGAAGGCTCAGTGATGGCAGCTGTCAAGGGATATGTGATTTTGACAAAGCACTTGGACTTTCAACAAAAATAAGACAAGTTAGATATTTTAATAATACATTTTGCAAAATCCTAGAATTTACATCAATGAATGAAATGAAATTAGCCCTCTAAGTTTTAAACTGTATACAACATAACCACTTCATAAGTTTCTTTAGGGTAATTTATTTACTGAGCTTGTTTGACTAAATATCATAACATTGAGCTTTTTAAAAAATGAAAAAAATCTCAAGGTATCACTTTTTAGAAGTAGTAATAGAAAAATGGACATATGTAGGTGTATTTAATTTCCTTTCTTTCTATAAAAATAGTGGTATCCTTTCTTTCATCAGGGAAAAATATTGCATTATTCAGTAATGGATCAAATTCCAGCAATGACATTTTACCTCTGTTATTCTATACTCTGTTTAGATATACAGGCCATCACTTAAGCAATTTGCAAAATATGAAAGCTTTTGACCATAGGAAAAAATATACAGGTGAGGTAATTGTGAGCCTGAAGTACATTTATTAGGGCACTGACATGGTTTGGCTCTGTGTCCCCACCCAAATCTCACCTTGAATTATAATAATCCCAACATGTAATGGGAGGGATCCCTTGTGAGGCAATTGAATCATGGGGGCAGGCTTTTCCTGTACTGTTCTTGTGATTGTGAATGAGTCTCATGAGATTTGATGATTTTATAAAAGTGAATTCCCCTGCACAGGCTCTCTTGCCTGCCACCATCTAAGACGTGACTTTGCTTCTCATTCACCAGCTGCCACAATTGTGAGGCCTCCCCAGACATGTGAAACTGTGAGTCCATTAAACCTTTTTTTATAAATTGCCCAGTCTTGGGTATGTCTTTATTAGCAGCATGAAAACAGACTAATATAGACACCAAGCCCCAAACTGAAGCCAAACTAAATAAATACTTGTCAACTCATCCTCCAGAGTGTCTTGCTCATGGAGATCTCAGAAGTTCCTCAGAGGAACTTCTAATTTCTCATTGTCTTTCCTCACTCCACAGAAGGATGGCACAAAGAATGACTGTGTTCTTCTCCAGGCCCCATGAGCTACCATTATCTTCTGGGAGAGGTAGGGGAGGAGGTGGGATAGACTAGAGGTGTAGTATTTTGGTTAAGTGGTAGAGGGAGCTCAAAAAAACTTCTCATTTTCCAGACTTCTTTGTAGTTTAAATATTATATTAAACAACTATTTTTCAACCTTAGGCTAATAAATTTCAAGGGACACATCAGAGGCAATAATTACAAATTGTTTCCTAAAGAGAACATTTTGGATTCAGGTACTGATTAGGACCCTCTGTGAAAAGGAATAGAAAACCAGGATGGAGAAGCTCAAATTAATGTCTTAAAAATTAGAACAGCAGCTGCCAGAAGGATTTGTGGGTTAAACTTCATTGGTGTTCATCTGGCATTGACTTTGGTTATAAAGATGAGTTTCAACTTATCTGGTGCTCCCTTTCTAGTCTGACTTATGAAGATACAATGCCTAGAAAGAGTTACTCTTGAGGTTTTATGAGAAATATGTGATGGGATTTGGGGCACTCTATAAATACCATTTCTATCCCCATCTGAATGAGTCAAAGATATTTTATTTCTGGTAAAATTGATTTTGGAGATTGTATTTTTTTCTGCTTGTTAGTAGTTTCCCTCCTTCTGAAGGAAGAACTAGACAACATTCCCATTAGTCACAGGGAGCAAAATGGCATTGTGTCTCTCCTAATGTAAGAAGACCCAAGGAGCAGAACAGAGAATGTTCTTTAAGAAAGAAGATAGGTATTAAAAACCTCTATTTTCAGACTGCATTCTAGCCTGGGCAGTAGCACAAGAATCCTGTTCTCTCTCCCTCTTTTTCTTCCTCTTTCTTTCTCTCGTACATTCTTTTTTTTTCTTTCTTTCACTCCCACTTTCTTTCCTGTCTTTTCCTTTCTTTCAAAAAATTAAAAAAAAAAAAAAAAGAAATGAGTTTTAAACTTTAACAAAGGCATTTCTCTGTGATCTCTGTTGCAAGACACTAGGAAGTGATCTCTGGAGGATAGCAAAGCATAAATCAAATAAGGCAGTCTATGATCTACACTGAACAACACATCAGAAGACTGAAAAAGTGTTACTATTGTTTTTCTGTGTTTTTTTTGTTTATTTTTATTTTTGTTTTTGGTTGTTAATATATGGCTATTTAGTTAATATATGACCAACTGTTGTTTTTTGTTTTGACATTAAATGTGACCC
The DNA here is from genome assembly GCA_963573385.1 of Cacajao melanocephalus. NCBI lineage: Eukaryota > Metazoa > Chordata > Mammalia > Primates > Pitheciidae > Cacajao > Cacajao melanocephalus. The sequence continues at coordinate 65,447 of CAUYLG010026712.1, forward strand.
TTGTTGGGCAGGCTAAAAGCCGGCTAAATTGACAATGCTGAGAGTCAGAAAAATTAACCAGAGTCCACAAAGTTGATGAATGTAAGAGCAGAAAGTCAATGTCAAATGAATGCTTTTGTGAAATTAGCAGTGACAAACTTAAGGACAGTTTGTAATACCGACCCCTGATTTTATAGCACTTTATATTTTGCCTGGCATAATATATCGTTCTATTTTTCTTTTAAATCACCAAATGAGGCAAGTTAGGGAAATGCAGGTCAGGGCAAGTACAATTATCTTTATGAGGAACCCCGGGCTCAGAGAATTTAATCACTTGTCTAAATCTCTGACTTTCAAATTAGTGCTCTTCCCACTGTGCCTCGTGGCCATACTCGATCACTTCATATAAGTACTTAAAAGTCTGTGAGTCATTTGGAAATAACATATTGACATATAAGATGATACAATTTAATGGACATATTTGTGAACATTAATGATTTCTACCCACTTAGATACTGTTAGTATACCTCCTTATCTTTAAAGAATCAGCTTCAAATTGCTTAGCACTACCACCATTAAGAATGGGTCTTTTTTCACTATCTATCAAATATCCTATGGGCATAAGTAATTTTTGTTCATTAATATCTGTAATTCTCACAAAAGGGACAATAATAATTAAAAATATTGTTTTCAATATAATGCATTATTGGTTAATCTCATTAATATGTCGTTATTGTTAGTGGTACTACCTATGTATAATTTAACTGTATATCTAAAACATTGATTCAGTCTGAGGGAACTTGGATTTCTAATTATAAGCAATTTTGCAATCTTAACATCCAGAGTTAAGACTGTTGAAATATATTTAGAAATACTTAAAATCTAAAATAAATATAATAGCCCTTCTTGGTATAAAAGAAGCAGTTTTTGGCCACCTGACCATGTTTAAGTAGAAATAAAGTCTCCGTGATTAAAGTGCTACTCTTTTGAGAAGGATAGAAATGTCATGTAATATCTTAAAAGGTAAGACGGCTCTAGCATGTGGCATGCAGGAGAGAAGACAGCCATGTCAGGTAAAAAGAAAAATTTACACAAGAGGAAGAACGATAGTGACAGTGCTATTAATGGCCAAGGAAGGAGTAGCTGTTTGTATCGAATAGGCGTACTCTGAATAGTAAGAAAGGAAGTCTGGGGTAGGTGGTAAATTACAAGTATTTTTTACCAACCGCCTCTCCCGTGGATACTAAAGAGCCTCCCAATATTAGCACTTAAAGTTGTATGTGATCAGGTGATACAGCCATCTGTAATGTGAGAAAGGAGATTTATGATAAGTAAAAGTATATTGTTTTTAATATAAATCATTTATTCATGGTAAGTAAAAGTACATTTCCACCTTTCGTTACATACAGGCCCCACAACTATGTATATTATTAAACTAAATATACTCTATACTAATTTAAGAGGTCAAAAATATTCTTAAATATGGTTGATTTAAAATAAATAAGAGCCTTACCTTTCTGAGATATATATATATATGATTTAGAAATGTTTTACCTAATGCACAGTTGTCATGTAGGATCATCCACTGTTACCTCTACTCCTCCCCCTAGCAATGTATTTCAATTTTATTATTCTTGCCCCTATAAAGCAGAGATTATGTAGTCTGTTTTCAAAAATACAAAATGGTGAGATAGATGTATCCAACAGGCTTTAATATAATGAGAGTACAAATCATTATAAATATATGTTTATATGGATGTTACTTCTTTTACTTGGGATATTACTGTAGTCCTTGAGTGATGAATAGAATGTAAATCAAGAATGTATAAGGGCAGAAAATCACCATTAAGGCTAGTCACAGTGGCTTATGCCTGTAATCCCAGCACTTTGGGAGGCCAAGGCAGGTGGATCATGAGGTCAGGATATTGAGACCATGCTGGCTAACACAGTGAAACTCCATCTCTACTAAAAATACAAAAAAAAAAAAAAAATAGCTGGGCGTGGTGGCAGGCACCTGTAGTCCCAGCTACCTCGGAGGCTGAGGCAGGAGAATTGCTTGAACCCGGAAAGCAGAGGTTGCAGTGAGCCAAGATGGCGTCCCTGCCACTCCAGCCTGGGTGACTGAGAATCCATCTGAAAAAAAAAAAAAAAAAGAAAGAAAGAAAATTATCATTAAGACAAATGTAGGAGGAGAGACATAAAAGTACATTCACATCAGGCTTATTGAGTAGAGTGAGGAAAAGTGAAAGATGTATGTGCCTGTGTATGTACAGTGGTACAAGCTTATATGCATATTTGGGTTGTGTAAGTGTGTTAAGAGAGGGTGAATTAACAAATAAAATTGGGACTGTAGTTTGGAGAAAGATTGAGTGGGCATGCTAAGTGTTTGGGACAGTTTTTTGTAAGCAGTCAGAAGCCGTGAACTTTATGTTCAGTGCAGTGACAAGAACAAGATACCTTTTATTGAGAGACATCGTTTGATTTTTCAAAAATAGTAAGTATTCATAGTCCTTCAATATATAAATTTGTTTCATTTCTTTTTCATCTATTTTGTTTAAGTATATTGGTTTTAAATATGATGGTGTTAATTCAGTTTTATTCAGACAGCATCAATATTTAAATTGTCTTTAATTTACATGAGTGGTTCAACAGATGTTTTAGTTGAATTGATATCTTGCAATAACTTCAGTGGAAATGCTTTTGTTCCTTTGAAAAATACTGGTTAAATAAATGCATCCAACTGTGAGAATAATGTGATAAAAATATCTTAATATACATTAAAGTTCATTGGTTTTGAAAAATAATTGGTTTAGATACAAAGCTATTAAAATTAGTAAAAATGCTTAATTTAGAGGAAAATTTGTTCATTTCTATGCAATTACTTACGGTTATGATAGAATGTATTCCTGATGAAAACAATAATATGACTTTGATGACAATAAGTAATACTTCTGTTTCAGAAAAATAAGATGGATGAGATTCATGAATTCAATGGATCAGTAATTTATAATAAGCATCCAAGTTGAGAAGAATGGTTGCCTATTTGTTTCCTTTTAACTAGAAACGTACAGAATATAATATTACCACAGAGTTGTCTATGATTGTATAGATAAAGTGTTTTCATAATCATTATTTCATTTGATCCCTAGAGTAATTCTTCAAGATAGGAAAAACAAGTGGTAAAATATATTAATATTTTAATAATTTTTCCAAGGTTTCAAGTCTGAAACTAGGACCCAGTTGTGTTTTTAATTTTTTTTATATCTTCTTTACCAGGGCTAGGCTATTATTAGACTTTCTTTTACACAATGACATTTCAATTTTTTTTTCAGTTAAGGGTTTCAAAAACTAGTCTACTGAACAAATTGGTTTATCTGATTTTTTCTCACAGTCATACTGCTTGCATTTGGATGCATTAAGACCTAAGTTTATTATGTGACAGGCTTTAGTTTCTTTGCTGATATACTTTGCAGGTAACGATTTAAAGACTCTTTCAAAAGCACTGTAGTTCTTAATTTATAAATTTAATTAGGAGGAATGTCCTGTGGATGTTACAAGAATTTAAAATCACAATCATATCTGCTGTGTATTTGTATACAGTGCTACACTTTATTATCACTATGTTCTGTGCATATTTGCAAGTAATGTGTCTGCATTCATAAACATTATTCAATTTATACTGAGTTCACTTTTCTTATAATCTAAAGAACTGGATTTAGATGAACATTATAAAGCAAAACATTGGTATATCATTTTATCCAAATGTCACCTTGTGTCTTTTAATCCAATGTCCCTTGAACATACAGTCCAACAATTTTCTTAGTCTTAGGGAGGCATACAAATACACCAAAGTAATCAACCATTAGACAAAACGCGTGCAAAGTGAGATGGGCTTGGAGATTATATATGTTTCACCAGAAATGAGAAAAACAAAGCAAAATTATGATATTATCACTAATTTAATACATGAATATTTTCTCTAGATCCGAATATATTTCACTTACATATACATTATTAAAATGATTTAATTTTGACCAAGACCATAAGGAGTTTTTCTAAGATATATACGTAAGTTAAACTTATAATAGCATACCATAGATAATACTACTTTGTAACATCTGTGCATCTAAATAGAGATAATAAATTTCTTCATATTTTGAGTTACAGAAATTTCCTTAACTATTTTACTATATTCTAGGTGAATCAATATTAGAATGCCTCACCAAAACCATTATATCTATTTTTGAAAACCTAAGCCATTATTGATACACTTAATTTGGGAAAACTTATTTTCAAGAACCATATTTGCTTTATTTTAGTAATAGCACCTTAATTTTAAATGCTAATGCCTTTCCTACATAGGTAAAATAATTTATACTTTAAGCCAGGTGTTGTTTTTCTCTTAGGATTGAGAGTTGCATAAACTGAAGGTAAAAGGCCTGTTTACATATTAAGAAAAGTGGTGAGAAAACGAAGTAAGATTTAAAAAATCAATACAAAATTAAACAAAAAACAAATAGTAGGGATTCCACTCATTATATAATTTCTGAGTGAAGCAACTAACTTTTAAGCCACAATTAATTTGCTGTATCTAGGTTCTCTTAAAAAATGAGGAATCCTCTATACCTCATTTGCCCTGTAGTTACCTGAGAGGGGAATAAAGGTTTCCTTCTCCAAGTAAATAATTAAGGGTCATTTACCAGACCAGAGACAACACATTTCTCATTCATGGCTTCAGTAATCTCAAAGAGTTGGATTTCTTGGTCACAACAAATATTTGCCGACTTATGAATGTTTAGGCCTGTAAACTAGATTTGAACAGATGAATTTCCATCAGGTATATAGTATTATTCCTGAAGAAGCAGGCACTATATTTGAGAAGCGACATAGTTGACAAATTAGGCCATGCAAGACAGTGTAATCAGAGCAGTACAGGTTGGAAGTCTGCTTTATTTCCTTGAGGTACCCAGAGTAATTTTCCACTTACATAGACCACAACACTAGTGGCTAAAAACGCAGAAGACTTTATGATAAGGGGGACAACTGGATGTTAAGAGAAAAATCAGCTGTCTGATACAAGGTTTTCATAGCCTGTCTTTTGGCAAATAAGAGTTGCTAATAACTGCTGTTTTTTCTCTGAGGGAAGAAAATGATAGTTCTCAATTGTTTAATGTAAAATATTAATTGTCTGATTCCTGAATTATTTCTAAACACCATAACGAGTCACTTTCCTTTTATCTCTTATGTACATTTTTCTTTCAGTTACTTTACTCAATACTTGTATTCATAGCATGCTTAAGTTTCCCGTAATCCTTAATAGAAAGTATTTTTCAGAGACTAAAAGGTTTCCACAAGAGATGCTAATGGTTTCACGCTAGTCACCAACTTGATTTTTTTCTGCTTCTCAGCTGTCTTTAGTTTCACAGTCCAGAGACCATCTGTCTAGACAGGTGTTATCTCACTGGTATCTAAAAGTAGAAATGGAACATCATTATTTTTGAAATCTATTTAGAAACTGCAACTCTAGTGATAAAGCAGTACTAGTCTAAGTTGTGCAGTGTTACAAATCACTTCCTTAGAACAGATGGACTGCAAAATGGCTTATTTTGCATGGGCCAGCTGTGAACTAAAGTAGAGAATAGGAATTGTGGATGTTGCTTACATTGCACAGAAGAGTCAAGAAATTTACCAGATATATCAAAAGGAGTTTGTTTTGAGTAAGGCATTTATCTCATGGATTTATTTTTTTTTTAATTAATGTTCACTGTTTATAATACAGGGAAAGACAAATATGAATCAATCTTAAAGATATTAGTATAAAAATAAATTCTGCTAAAAAATATTTCAAGGCCTATAAATTTATGGGCCTTGACTATACTCCACAAATTTTAGCTTCAAAGGCACAATTCTGTTGATTCCAAATTCAAAACACCTGGGTATGGATACCTGGGTATTTTCCATTGTGTAGTATCGGAGAACTTACTGTTATGAACAAATTTAAAGATAATGTTGCAAAAGAATAATTCATTTCATTACACAGTTATACCTTCTCACTCCAGGAAAGTCTTTACAACATAAAAACATACATGCATACACACACACACACACACACACATATTGCATCGGCACTTTGTCCAGTGGTGCACACATATTACACAATCTGGCATTGTGTTCATTGCCCAGACCCCCACTTCCTAGCTAAGTTGCCTTGGGACCCTTACTTGAAATGGTGATGTCCCAGTATTTGCTGTTTTCCTATATAAAATAGGGATAATAAACTTTTCCTAAACCATAAGGTTGATGTGATTATAAGTGACACAGTACACATAAATCACTTCGAAAAATTTGACATTCAATAAGAAGTCAATAAACATTAGCTGTCATCGTTGCTGTTATTATTTCTGTATTCAAAGTAGGTTGGCATGTTTTGTTACAAATCACCTCAACTCAAAGTACATTTTCCTGAAAGAAAAATAGATATCAAATTTGGACAGATTAGGTTGAAATTGTATTCTATTATTTCGTAGTTAATGTTGGTATCTTGGTACATTAAATTGTAATTTAAAACATGCTTTTTATGACAAAGTATGGATCTGAGTTAAAAATCAAATTAAACATTTGGGAAAAAATTTTATAAAGTAATGACAAAAACAATCAACCCTTTTTAAGGACCTGCAAGCAATATTTTTAAAGAGAGGAAACTGCCTGTCTTTCTAACTAAATATTTTTCTATATGTGGTTAAAATATTTTTCCTCTTTCTCTCTTTCTCACTCTCTCTCTCTCTCTCTCTGTCTCTGTCTCTCTCTTTCTGTCTTTCTCTTTCTTTGCCAGCCCTGCTTCCAAGGAAAACTATAGATAAGGAATAGTATAAAGCAAGTTCCAGAGTGGTAGGGGGAACCCAAGGTAAAGAAGCATATCATGTAAGAACAATATTCCTCAACTTCTTGATCTAACGTAAGGCTTAAATAAATGTTAGCCTATTTTGACCTTGGTGTTAATGCATACTATAAATCCTAAATATATTTGTTTTTTTGGCTTTCATTTGTTTTTAACTCTGTATCACATATTGTAATTTTCAATTAGAAATGATGATATCATAGAAGTCATAATTGAATGTATTTTAGGATGGCATTATTAATAATTAGTTATCTATTAACCTTTAACAAGGTCTTAGGGGCTGAAGCAAATAAAGGAGAAAGTAAAATCTACCTTTTGGGCTCCATTATAATTTAGATGAGCAGGAAATATAAAATATGTTGAACAATGACTATTTTTCCATAATATGTTTTTAAACCACTATAAAAATACATTCAAATAAACTTCAAGATATATAATAAAATATTACCTACTTATAAATGTTGCACAAATACATAAAATTTAAATAGCACACTAAAGAAAATTAAATAAAATGCACTTTGAGATATAGAAACATAGAACTCTCTCTAATGAAAATTGAGTCATTGTAGAGTGTGCTGAAATATACTTTTACATGACTTTTGCAAAAGAAATGAAAATTATGATTGTGTTAGTCCATTTTCACACTGATGATAAAGACATACCTGAGACTGAGTATTTTTTTTTTTAAAAAGGAGGCTTAATAGACTCACAGTTCCATGTGGCTGGGGAGGACTCACAATAATGGTGGAAGGTGAAAGGCACATGTTACTTTGCGGCAGGCAAGAGAAAGAAGAACCAAGTGAAAGGGATTTCCCCTTATAAAACCATCAGATCTTATGAGACTTACCCACTACCAGGAGAATAGTGTGGGCGAAACCACCCCATGATTCAGTTATGTCCCACCAATTTCCTCCCACAACATGTGGAAATTATGAGAACTATAATTCAAGATGAGATTTGGGTGCAGACACAGCCAAACCATATCATTCTGCCCTTGGCCTCTCCCAAATCTCATGTCCTCATATTTCAAAACCAATCATGCCTTCCCAACAGTCCCCCAAAGTCTTAACTCATTTCAGCATTAACTCAAAAGTCCACAGTCCAAAGTCTCATCTGAGACAAGGCAAGTCCCTTCCACCTGTGAGCCTGTAAGATCAAAAGCAAGTTAGTTACTTCATAGATAAAATGGGGGTACAGACATTGGGTAAATACAGCTGTCCCAAATGGGAGAAATTAACCAAAACAAAGGGATGGCAGGCCCTATGCTATTTTGAAATCCAGCGGGGCAGTCAAATCTGTAAGCTTGAAAATGATTTCCTTTGACTTCATGTCTTACATCCCAGTCACACTCCTCCAAGAGGTGGGCTCCCACGGCCTTGGTCAGCACCACTCCTGTGGCTTTCCTGGGCACAGCCTGCCTTCCAGCTGCTTTCACAGGTTGGCACTGAGTGTCTTTGGCTTTTCCAGGCACATGGTGCAAGCTGTTGGTGGATCTACCATTGTGAGGTCTCAAGGACACTGGCCTTCTTCTCACAGCTTCACGAGGCAGTCCCTGAGTAGGAACTCTTTGTGGGGGCATCAACCCCACATTTGCCTTCTGCACTTCCCCAGCAGAAGTTTTCCATGAGGGCCCCAGTCCTGCAGCAAACTTCTGCTGGAACATCCATATAGTTCCATATATCCTCTGAAATCTAGGCAACATTCACAAACCTCAGTTCTTGACTCTGTGTACCTGCAGGCTCAACCCCGATGTGGAAACTTCCAAGGCTTGTGGCTTGCACCTTCTAAAGACAGGACCTGAGCTGTACCTTGGCCCCTTTTAGCCGTGGCTAGAGTGGCTGGGACACAGGCCACCAAGTACCTAGGCTGCAGATAGCAGGGGATCCTAAGCGTGGCCCACAAAACTATTTTTTTTTTTCCTTATAGGCCTCTGGGCTGGTAATGGGAGGGGCTGCTGCAAAGGTCTCTGACATGCCCTGCAGACATTTTCCCCATTGTCTTGGCAAGTAAGATTGGGCTCCTCATTACGTATGCAAATTTCTGCAGCCAGCTTGGATTTCTCCTTAGAAAATGGGTTTTTCTTTTCTATCACATGAGGCTGCAAATTCTTCAAATTTTTATGTTTTGTCTCCCTTTTAAAACTGAATGCTATTAACAGCACCGAAATAACATCTTAAATACTTTGCTGCTTAGAAATTTCTTCTGCCAGATCCCCTAAATCATATCCCTCAGGCTCAAAGTTCTGCAAATCTCTAGGGCAGAGACGAAATGCCACCCTTCCCTTCACTAAAATATAGCAAAAGTCACCATTACTCCAGTTCCCAACAAGTTCCTCATTTCTATTTGAGACCACCTCAGCCTCAATTTCTTTGTTTATATCATTATCAGCATTTTGTTCAAAGCCATTCAACAGTTCTCTGGGAAGTTGCAATCTTTCTCGCATTCTTCTGTCTTCTTCTGAGCCCTTCAAACTGTTCCAACCTCTGCCCCTTTCCAAGTTCCAAAGTTGTTTCCACATTTTCAGGTATCTTTAGAGCTGCACCCCACTCTACTGTTACCAATTTACTGTAGTAGTCCATATTCGTAGTGCTGATAATGACAGATCTGAGACTGGGTAATTTATACAAAAAAAGAGGTTTAATGGACTCACAATTCCATATAGTTGGGGAGACCTCACAATCATGCCAGAAATCAAGAGAAAGGAGAACCAAGTGAAAGGGATTTTCCCTTATAAAACCATCACATCTCATAAGGCTATTCACTACCACAAGAACAGTATGGGGAAAACCACTCCAGTGATTCAATTGTCTCCTACAGGTTCTCTCCCACAACACATGAGAATTATGGGAGCTACAATTCAAGATGAGATTTGGGTGGGGATGCAGCCAAACCATATCAAGGATGTGTTTCTGTGTTGCTGCTTGAAAAAAAAAAAAACTTCTTGATGGTATTTTATTTGTATAATGTGTGTATATACTAGCATAGCACCAAGATGGTAGTGGACATTTAATAAATATCCATTCTCTTCTAACCCTTAGGCAATGCTGTTGCCTTTCCTTTACATCTTCTTTTTCAAGTCAAATATTTTTATTATGTTAATCCTTTAAAAGGTTTCTTAGCATCATCTTGTTTATTCACATTCTCCCATGTGGAAATTAGTAATTTTTTTATTATTTTAATTTAGAGTGAGATTTATAGCATAAGTTAATATAAAATGAAGGAAATTTCCACAAATATGAATATCCCAATTTTGTGGGTTGAATTGTACCCTTCAGAGTATTTGTTCAAATCTTAACCCTGGAACCTGTGATTGTGATCCTATTTGGAAAAAAGAGTCTTTTCAGGTTTAAGTAGGTGAAAGATTTTGATATGAAATCATTTTGATTTCACCAGGTGAGCCATCAATCGAATGATAGGTGTTTTTCAGGAAAAAAAAAAAAAAAGAAGATGGAGGTAGAGAAAGAGACACACAGCGACAAGGTTATGTAAAGATAGAGGCAGACATTTGTAAAATGTGTACCTAAGGAAAAAAAAAAAAACACGGAGCCACCAGAAGCTATAAGAGTATCTCTAGTATCTTCGAAAGACTGTGGCTTGGCTGACACCTTCATTTTTGTCTTCTGGCCCCTAGAACTATAAGAAAATATAGTTCTTTTGCTTTAAACCTCTAATTTTATGGAAATCTTTTATGGCAGACCTAGGAAATTGTTAGATACAGTTTGATGTGTAAATGCATAGAAACAAGCATTTATAATGAACATCATAACAAATGTTAAGAGAAGAAACATGGAGGAGAGATGTAGGATTCAATGTATTTTTAAACATCATCTGACATAGTGGTTGAAAGTGGTTGAATTGAATCAGATAAATTAATGAGTATTAAAGGCTTTTATAATTCATGAAGAGCTTACTCCCCCTGGATTTCTCAGTTACAGCACTGTTGATACATTGGACTAGATACTTATTGGTGGAGGCTGTCCTGTGCATTTTTGGGTATTTAGCAGCATCCCTGTCATCTACCCACTAGAAGGCAGTAGCATCCTGGGTTATGTTGACCAAAGCGGGTGTAGCAGTGGGGAAAGGAAAGATATTGGTCAAAGAGTACAAAGTTCCAGTTAGATAGAAATAATGCATTTTAGAGATTTATTGCACATTATGATGGCTGTAGTTAATAATAATTTATTGTATATTTCAAAATTGATTTTAAATGTTCTCACCACAAAAAATAGGTAAGTGATGGACGTGTTAATTCACCTAATTTAATCTATCTACAATCTGTGTGTGTGTGTATATACATATATATATATATATATATATATATATACATATATATATATATATACATATGTATGATATATACTTACATATATAAGATATATACTTATATATACACACTCACACATTGTAGATAGATACACACACACACACATATATGTGTATATATAGCAAAACATCAGATTGCCCTCCATAAATATATACAATTGTTATTTGTCAATTATGATTTTTAAAAATGTAAGAAAGAAACAAAAAAAAAAGTTTCCAAAAGATCAGGAACGGGGTATGGTGAATGAGGCATTTGCCCTGGGTACAAATTTAAAGGAGGTACCCAAAAGCTGATTGATGAGGATCAATATTTTAATGCAATATTTTTTAAAAATTAAAAATTGTACTGAAATTAATGATTAACAAAATTACAACTTTTAAAACAAAGACAAGATTAGTACCATTATGAAATGTTCCCTATTGGTGAGTAAGTGGTAAAATTGCCCTCTGTTAATCCATGCACAGATGTAATATAAGTGATATTGTTGCTGTGAAATCACTAGATCTTGGCTATTCTCGTTACTCTCTTCATCATTACAGAAGTTAAGCTTTCTTGTTATGCAGGCAACCAGATTTCAGTTTGAATTCTGACTCTGCACCTACTTACTATGTATCCTTAGACTTAAATGTAGCTGTCAGCAGATTAGATTATTAAGTACACTTATGTCATGGGATTTGTGTAGATTACCAAGATAATTCTAGTAATGTAGGTAACGCAGTGCTTAAAAAGTATTCAGGCTCTAGTAACCAAAAGCATAAAAAAAAAACCCCAAAAAACAGATGACATAAGGGAACCATCTTCTCTAGTAATCAAGGCTTTATTTAAAATTTTAAATCTACTTGTGTAAAGAATGTGTTATGTCCTGGATGTGTTAAGTGGGCTAAACTGTACTAACTACCATAAATGTTGTTAATATTACTGTGTTTTATGTTACCTTAATAAATATCACAGAATCTTGAATTCATAGCCAGTCCTACAGCATGATCTTCCTATAACCTAGCATCTAATCATGCAGCAACTCTTAAGTGATCTTTAACAGATCTTGTGAGTTCTTTTAAGTTTTTTTTTTTTAACCCCACATTCTAAATTTCAAACATGACAAAGACAAGACCATCATTTTGCTGTCGTTTTCTGATAAAATGTCTGCAATATATGGGCAGTCAAAGGCCTACTTCTAGGGTAATAGAAATACTGGGAAAACCTAAACCTTAAAATGAGTCTGGGGTAATGTGATTCAGAAGCTGCTTAGAAAAAAAATTGGAAAGAAAACAGACTTAATAAGGAAACCCTAGCATCCTCTGAGACAAGACAGTAACCTGAGAATATACTCAGAATTTCAAGTTAACTTGTAGTGTGCTAATACTTTCTAGGTTTCTCTGTAGACCTGGAGAGAAAAATAAAATAATTTCTATTTGAGGACTATTTTTTATTTTTTTAGAACAATTTTTATTTTCAGTTAGAAATTACATTGTTATTCTCCTACATATAATCACACATGAAAAGTCTCAGTTAAACATTGTAAGTAGGAGTATTGGCAAACTTCAAGGTCTAAGAAAATCTCTGTTAATTATTTTTTGAAAATAGTCTGAAACAGAAAAACATTTGTCATCTGAGTGAGATTTGAAAGAGACATACATTAACAAGAAGGATTTGCCCAAAGTCTAAGATAGATTTTACTCATGATGTCACAATTAAAATTGTTTAAAAAATGATTACCCATACAACAAATGGAAAATATGCAGAGTTTGTGTACAATAATAGGTATAGAGAAAATGAAGTGTAGGTAACAAAATCTCATTAGTGTAATACACTCACACGTATGCTTAAATACTTATAGAATAAGAAAACATGTTAATGGTTTGGCCACTGGGAACTGTGTGCAGTATTATAAAAATTATGAATATGTGAACTAACTTTGTTACAGACTACATTGATATATTACACATATTCAGTTCTGAAAAATATTAAATAGTATGTAGTACCTAGAATTATTTTCATAAGAGTAATGTTAAGAGACTATAGTAATATATTTGGTTGTCATTTATATCAACTATTAAATATTTACATTATGATATAGACCTATACACAGACATATGCATATATCATACTCTTAAGTTATCTGGATGAATTAACATATATTAAACAGTTAAATAGACTTAAGCCTATAATATTCTCATCTTTATTTCGTTGTAATGTCTTATATTGTTGAAAGCATTAAATATCAGTGTTTCTGGAGAAATTAGTTATTATGCACTTTTCCTTCATAACCTAAAATAAAGGATAGAACAGCTCTGAGACTGTAGTTGTTCCTCTAAAGATCACTCCACAAATGTCCACTGAAAGGTATTACTAGGTGTATAAAATTGTTCAATAAAGGAAGAAAACCACAATATCATATGAATCTTTTGTAGCATTAACAGTACAAGACTAATCTTACAAGATCAAAAGTCACTGAGATAAAATATAAAGCAAAAATTCATAAAATTCATGTGAAGAACAAAAATGTCACCTTTGAAGGTACCTATCCAAAATGCTGCTATCAAACAACTGAGAGCTGTAAATGTTCTCATTTTTATTACCCATGCCCTTCTTATAACTCATAAAACTATATAGATTTTTCATTATATGTACTAGAAAAACTGGAAAATGATGCCCCTAACATATTGAAGAATAATAAAAGAGAAATATGTTACAACCTTGTTTAATAGAACTGACATTGACACAGAAAAATAGTAGAACATACATACATACATACATACATGGCTGTCTATTAAAGTATATGTAGGATATGAACAAACTTAGGCAAAATTAAGATTAAAATCATTTGTTGGATTTTTTAAAACTACATTTTTAAAACATTTTTTATGTTCTTGGTACTGCCTTTTTAGAGTTTACATTACGTACTTTGTTGAGTCACCATAGGCTATATTAACTAAGAAACATTAATAGTTGTGATGAGGTTAAATCCTACATTGCAGAAAAAGATCTGGGACAAAATGGATCTTAAAAGAAACTAGTGTCATGAGTTTTAATTGGAGAGGAAGGAATGTGGTTATATTTAGCAGAACTGGACTATGAATTGTTTGATGTGTGTATTTTTAGTAAGTTAAATTGTCTTATAATTAAAAAATAAAAAGGTAACTCTTCAGTTTTGATGGTTGATTATAGATTACTTGGAAGGAACGATACCTACAAAAGAGATTACAGTGGATTAGAATTTGTATATGAGAAAGGCTTATTGTAAAAGTTTGCCCTTCACCAAAAGTCACACCCCTTCTAAAGATACTTAAATGCTAAAGGCACATTTTGAAATTATAAGTTGATTTTGATCTAATTTAGGTCCTAGAAAGTTGCCCCTAAGATAAAATACGATGCCTGCACAACAACATGTTATTTTATCCTTGGTTATTTTATCGGACATGGTCAAATGAAGGTTGACAATAGGTGTGGATTCAGGCATTTAGGAGATAAGGTAAGTCTTCTTAAGGTTAGGTCTTTATTTCTGTAACATAAGTGAGAGTTCCTGGAGGAGTTACTGGAAGTGTAGTAAATCCCATTTCCATATTTTTTTTAACTATACACTGCATGATGTGGTTTAGTTTCATAAATCGGTAGACTTTTTAATTGTATAAACATAATATCTAAAATATGTAAATATAAAATTTTATGTAGTATCCAGATACCAATATTCTATCTTTCATAGATGTATAAAAGTGGCTTGACTTAAGTAAAACTTTCTGCTGAGTACTTACTTTCTCTCTCCTTTTTTTTTTTTAACATTGACAACTTTTATATAGAAAAGGAGAAAATCAGAAATACAGATTTTGCATTGAATTAATGGGAAATGGAAGTTGTGATTAAAAAATTTGTTAAATATTTATATTACTCTATAGGCTTTCTCAGTTCTTAAAAATGTTTAGACATATGCTTTCATAGCAGCATAATGATCTCTAAGATTAAATCAACTGAGTAAATACTTATTGAATATTTAACTTAGAATACTTTTTATTTTTTAATATTTATTTTTATCATTTTTAAAATTTATTGCTGAAATAATTATACACAGCATTTATTAAGCATATATATACAAAAGTTGCTATGTAAGTGAATGTATATATGTATATACACATAGTATATATATATGTATATGGATATATATACATATTTTTCTTTTAGCATATTTTCTCAGTATATATGAATATTTGATGTTACCCCATTTGTATATATCTAGTTGCATATATAAATACAGTATATTTTATACCCCTAGAGACAAAGATACATATGTTTTCAATCAATAATGAATTTTTTGGTAGTTTGGTATATTCTAAACAAAACTTTTTGATTTTTTAAAATTGTTTGTGTAGAACTCATTGCCATTTATACACAGTATCCATGTACGTTTTTTTCATATGGTGCTTACAGTATATTTGTGAGATATTTTTATACTTATTTTTGTACAAAAGGAAACTAGGAATGAAGGTATATAAGGAACTTTCCAAGGTCACACACCCGCACAGATTCAAAAGTTGCAACTGCCTCTTTAAACCAGACAAGCCATTATACCCTTGTATCCCGTTCCATCACTCTTGTTTTCAAAATAAGCAAAATGTGTCTGAAGAATACCAAGTGATTACAGACAGTTGTAGATCACGTTAGAAGCAGAGGTAATAGAACCATCAGCATTTGAATTATCAGTTTACTTCCAAGCCACTGCTGGATATTGCTTCCCTGGGCATAATGGCTTCCAGTAAAACATAGTCTGCATTGCTTATGTGTAATAGATATAAAAGTGATCGTAAACAATTCCTGTTTCTTTCCAGTCATAGCAAAACCTTTATATAATGTGAACATGTGGAATTACATGAAAAAATGAACATTAGTCTCAACTTATAAATTAATATTTCATTCTGTTTTTCCTAGAATCTTTAATAAGCTTATTTGTTAAATTTAATTCAAATAATATGTATTATGATAAGTGCTGATTTTTACTGGTGAACAAAATAATCAGATCCCTGTCCTCTCAGAACTCATAGTCTAATGAAGAACACGAGAAAGTATAGGAATATTTGAATAGATCAGAAAACATATGGTAGGGATAGTATGGAATAGACTGGAATCCCAGAGAAGTGCACCTCACTCAGAGTGCACAGGTTTGCCATGACTTCTTCAAAGAGTAGCATTTTAGTTGAAGACTAAAGAATGCATTATCCACATCAGATGAATGGGGTTATCAAGGAGAAAGAAAAGGTATACTCAAATATAAAGAAAAAGGGAAAAGCTTGTGTGAAGGAAGGAAAGAAAGTGCATGATAATTCTACAGAATTA
The DNA here is from genome assembly GCA_963573385.1 of Cacajao melanocephalus. NCBI lineage: Eukaryota > Metazoa > Chordata > Mammalia > Primates > Pitheciidae > Cacajao > Cacajao melanocephalus. The sequence continues at coordinate 81,973 of CAUYLG010026712.1, forward strand.
AAGACTGTGCCAAGTGGTTAGATTATGGACTGGGGAATAGTGAAAATAAGTAATTTGAAGTTATGTCAGATTGCTGATTTAGTGTGGTATGTCTCACTTTTTCAAAGCATATTATATGACATACGAATGTCCCAGTTTTTACAAGCACGCTATATGAATATTAAGTAGTGGTTTCCACTGGAAGTATTGAGAGCAATGTTGGCCTTGGGATGTGAATAGCTGTAAGCACACCACATGCCACCAGCAAATGTAGTACCTTTACTATTATTGAATCACATGTTTCAAACATCATCTATAATTTAGGAATTGAGACTATTTTTCAGCAGCACAGGTTCACATGAGAAAATAGCCTTTTGATTTTTCATTCCCTCATCGGCAGATAATTACTCTAGAATCTTTCATAAAAGGTAAGTAGGTGTTTCTCATTACTGAAGAAGTTACATTACTGATAAGAGGTTCTGATCACCATAAATATTGATATCTCTGTGTTCCACACCTTATTTTAAAATGTTTTGAAATACTTCAGTAATGGAAATTAGGAATAACGGAATGATGTGAAACAGAGTACCCAGCTGAACTAGAATAGACATAGATCCATCAAATAGCATGATTAATGTATCAGACTTTGTTTTTATTTTTTCTTAAGCCATTAAGATTACAGTTTGTCATTGCAACATAATTTAGCTAATCCTGGCAAATGTGGATGTTTTCATTGTTTCATTCATTAGGAAACGGTTCTGATTTGTTTAGATTGTTCATAGATAATATTAATGGAAATTAAAATTGTGTCTACCCAGCACTAGATATATACTTTTTAAGGGCCTAATTCAAAATGAGAATGTAAGGTGCTATTAGAATTTTATCATTAATTTCAATATGGTGATAGCAGAATATTAAAACAAGTGTGGGATCTAAGCAGGTGACCCTATGCAACTGCATATGTTGCATGCCTGTCATTTCCATCCTGTGTCTATGAGATGTCAGCTCTTTATCTATGGATGAGTGAAAGCAGGTGTGTGTGTGTGTGTCCCTGGGAGTAATAGGAGTGTAGGTTTTGGTTAGCCAAGAAACTTAGCAAAGGGGCAAATTCTGTCCTGATTTTACTTGTTTTTTTAAGATAAAAGAAGGACATTGGAAGGATGTTTCCCCGTTTCTCCACAACTTAAGGTGACATGTGTTGAATTTTCTTTGAGGTGCTAATGGAGTTTAGGAATTAAAGAATGGAGAAAATTAGGGAGTCAGTGGCGGTATGTAAAAGTGTCCTTATACTGAAAATTCAGTCATTCAGTCAAGATCTTCTTCTTGTAGATGAACATATTAGAAATCTGTTTTACAAATTGAATCGGGATATATTTAAACATCAGATTATAATTATATTCATATTTAATAAAATGTTTGCATTGGAATTTGTAAAATTTATATGGAAATAACAGTTATAAAGTTTGGGATAAAACAGTAAAAGTATACTAGCCTGCTAATCTCTTAAATACTATGAGCCTATTTAATACATCTTTACAAAATTGTGTGATTTCTAAATTTGGCCTAATTAATAAGACTTTTACTCTTGTTGCTGATAACACTTGAATTAGCATGGCCCTACATCTCTGCTGGACAATCATTTTCAAAAAAGATTACCAGTGAAAATATTCAGCTATGGAGTTCACTAAGCATATTATTTTGCATGCTACTTGTATTTTCTGCACAGAAATTCCATAACTCAACTTCTCCCACAAAAAAGTAATCAAAATTATTTTAATAAATTAGGTGAATATAGTACCTGGTAATTACATTCAAGAAAGTGTAAAATATTTTAATAAAAACTGTATTCATCAAAGCCTACAACGGATGTTGAGCAAAGTAGAAAAGACATATGCTACAACAAAGATTTCAATATCACACTGAATTTTATTTTTTCTTTGGGTGATTACAGTTTATAAATCATTTCAGTAAAGATGTGTTAAATATTTATTATACACGCAGGGCCTCTGATAGAAACTTTACAGATTTTAACAGAAAAATAAATAAGGGATTCTTAATCTCAAGAAGTTTATATCATAATCTGAAATACGTTTTTCATAGGAAATGGGCTTATTTTTCATAAATAGAAAAAGCAGGATATTAATCTCAAATGATCACTCTGATAGTATCAAAACAAAGATTTATTAAAAAAAATAAATTTAATGTGAGTTTTGTATTTTAGAATGAATTAACAAGGCTACATTCTGAATGCACAAGCTTCTTCTGTTGGCACAATCATTGACTAGGATATTTATAGAGATAATACATTTGCCACTTGCCTGAAAGCCTTAAAATCATGAATGATATTAAGTTTTGAAGGAGATAGTTAACCAAATTATATTTAATTGCCCTTCAGGGATCTAAACCTAGAGTTAATTTCAGTATTATAAAAGCAATATTAAAGCTATGGCATGTGAATACTAGCTTATTCTATTTTTACACAAAATAAAAAAAGCAACTTACTAATGTTCAGCTGATGGTAATCATTGAAATTGTGTCTAACATTGATTTTCAAGTCAAGTATGAGAAACATCTTCTGACTATGTATTCTTTTTACTACTCCCCCTTTGTAAAAAGAAAATTATCTCCCTTTTTAATTTGAAGAGAATTGCATTAAACATTACGGTGAGGTGTGATTTACAAGTGGCATTCTTACTCCTTTTGTAAATGCCAACGTTCATGTCAAATCTAAAATTTGCCTCAATAGTCATATGAAAGGCAACCGTATTAATGGATGTTTTCCCATTCAGGCAAAAATATGAATTAACTAAAATATTGTCTAGGGTACTTTTAAAAATACATACACACAGGATGTAGAAGCATCATGCCATCAAAATTGCATCTTTTTCAGGTAACAGTTATACCTTCAATGTGGTCATACTGGTGATCTATGACATTATATTACCTCTTTGATGATAAATCTGGGAGGTAACATCTCCATGTACTTACCACCTCTTAATGTATCTAAAGTCTTCTGAAACCTGTCTTCTTTTTTTTTTTATTTTTTTAGTTTTATTTTTTAGTTTTTATTGCATTTTAGGTTTTGGGGTACATGTGAAGAACATGCAAGATTGTTGCATAGGAACACACATTGCAGTGTGATTTGCTGCCTTCCTCCCCTTCACCTGTATCTGCCATTTCTCCCCATGCTCTCTCTCCCCAACTCCCCCCCCCCACTGCTGTCCCTGCCCTATTTTCCCCCAACCTGTCTTCTATACTATAACTTCCATTGTTTATATGAGTTGTCTTGAAGGCAGGACCTAAGTTATCAATTTGAGCGTGAGAACTTTATTTTACAGGTAATGATGGAAAGCAGTAGTGAGGAAAGGGGGAAAATAAGGCAGAAAAAAAGGAAAATAATAAAGTACAGCCTGTGACTAATTTGGTTACTACTGTCAGCACCTAAGACTTAATCCTGATGGGAACCTTCTGAGGAAATATATAAAATTCACCTCAGAATTGACAGTTTGAAAGCTGTTAACTGAAGCATTTCTCCATTAACTCCGGATACCTTGGTTGAAGGCTGTTATCAAAGATGTTTACTTACCTGTAATTCCAGGCATATTTATGTCCTTGAAATGAAGTTTTCCCAATCAACTTGAGAATTTTCTACCATAACTATAGCTGAAATCGTTTGTGAGTGAAAGCTAAGTGGCATGGCACACAAATAGCCTCTGCTACACCACTTCCTTGGGGAAAAAAAACCTTTAAATAAATTTCTAACTTATTATATAAAGAGGTATTTCCCTGTGTTTTTCTAAAATTAAGTATCCTTTTATAACCCTCATCTAAGAATACTAAGTTTTAGTTTTTACTTTAATTATATCCTGAAACTTCTAATGAATCCCACAGCACTTTGCACATCCTTCTCTCGTAATATATGCTTACCTATTAGTATAATTATTTATGATTTAATGTTTATATTAGATTTCATAGTCCTTGTCGGTAGTTATTTATTTTACTTATTGCTTATCTGTACATGGGGGATACTACTTGACCATTGAAACTCTTACTGAATTGAATTACATAGAGTATCTTCATGATACATATATGAAGTTTGATCAAATCAATTATCAACCTTTGTCTTTCTAGTTCTTGCAGTGCTGATTTATTTTAACATTACTGTATATGGAAGCCCTCTGCTAAAATTTGATTTACTGGCCTTTCAAAAGTCTCTTTATATCGTTCTAGGGATGTGATAAAGTAGTGGAGAAACTCTCATATTAATAAATTGTTAAATCATGAACATGACAACCTTTTGGAAATGCTCAGAGATCTCCTTCTCCTTCCATTTCTCCTCCTCCTTCTCTCCCATGCCATCCCTCTTCTTCTTTCCTTCCTCCTTCTCCTTTTTTTCTTTTCTTTTTTATCTTTCTTGCTTTCGTCTCCCTCCCTTCTCCTCCTCCTCCTCTTCCTCGTCTTTCTTGTTCTCTTTCTTCTCCTTCTCCTCCTCCTTCTCCCCCTTCCTCTGTTCTCTCCCTTCCTCCCTTCCTTCCTTCTTGCCTTCCTCCCTTCCTCCCTTCCTCTATTCCTTCGCTTCTTCCCTCCCTCCCTCCCTCCTTCCCTCCTTCCTTCCTTCTCCCCTTCCTTCCTTCTTTCCCTCCTTCCTTCCTTCATTCCCTCCTTCCTTCCTTCCCTCCCTCATTCCTTCTTTCCCTCCTTCCTTCCTTCTTCCTTTCTTCTTTCTTCATTCTTAAGACCATGTTACAGAAGTATCATGTTTATTCTTAAAACATTTAATGAAAAAACTTGAATCAAACACATATTCATTAATTGTCTTCTTTTTTAAAAAGTAAAATAGCCTTAGATATAGCAGTAATCAATACATACCCATTTTTTTTTGGATTAGTAATCAGAACTCTTCAACTTTGTATCTAGTAAGCATTCATCTGACAAGCATCTTCTGTGTGTATATATGTGCAAGTCCCTAGGTGAGAGGTTGTCATAAGCAGCAATACAGCATAGTGAATATCAAACAGACTGTGTTACAGACTAAACATTTGTATCTCCTTGATATTTATATGTTAAGTCTTCATGCCTAGTGTGATGTTATTTGGATGTGAGACCTTTGGGAAGTGACTAGACCATAAAGGCAAAACTCTCATGAATGGAATTAGTGCCCTTATAAAAGAGGCTCAAGAGAGCTCCCTTCCCCCTTCTGCCATGTGAGTTTACACTGAGAAAGCGGTCTTTTTGCACCAGAAAGCAGGCCTTCACCACATACCAAATCTGCTGACACCTTTATATTGGACTTAGCCTCTAAAACTGTGAGGAAGAAATTTATGTTGTTTATAACCCAGTCAGTTTGTGGTATTTTTGCTATAGCAGCCTGAATGCACTAAGAAATAATCTGGTCTAGGTTCTAGATTTTCCTGCAGTTAGTCAACTACTTGATTTTTGACAAAATACTTTAATTAATCAGACTTCCATTTCTTCATTTGTGAATGGGTATGAAAATAACTGTCTTACACATATTTTATAAAGAAAAATTAAATAAAATATAGTAACATAAATGCCTATAATATCCTTTGTATAGTATACATTTTTAAATGTAGAGGTAAAATATAAATTAGAAATCAGTGTTGACATCAAGGGGCATGCCACTCTTAGAAAAGATAAAATACCAGCACAAAACTAACAGTCGTGCAAGGTAAAGAGCGTGAGAAACAAAGAAATGAAGGAGACACAGCTAGTACTTTCAGAAAAAGAAATAAGCAAATGTAATTATTGAAAATTAAGGGAAGATTTTAGAATAAAATGTCATTTAAATAGGAGGTTTGGTGAAAAAACATGTTTCTGAAAATGATCTATTTTGAGAAAAATCACACTGTGCTGTATTGAGTTTGCTAAGGTTTTTAGACATATGATCGGCTTTCCCTCCAGCAGCATTTGATAATTTTACCCTAGAATGAGGTTGCATTCATTTCTTCACAATATAGAGATAATAATATTATAAATACCTGTACATTTTATTTCAATTTGCTTTTCTTATATTGCTAGAAAAATTGAAATTTTTCCTGTGTTCATTGATCGCTTGCATTTTCTTTTTAGTGAATTTACTGGTTTTGGCATTTTCTACAATAATGTTTTATATTGCTTTCTCCCAGAAGGTATCTGCCTTCTTAACATTATGAACAGTAGATTAATAGTGGGAGAAAATACCTGATGTTCTCTTTAAGTTCAATCCTGTTACATCTTAGTAGTAACTTTTCATTTTGGAGATATTTGCACTTAAATTATTACTTAAATCGTCTTTTATTTATGCTTTGAGGGAGTATAGTTGACATTGTTTTTGTTTTTATTTTAAGGTGTTTGGATGTTGATTTCCTATTCTCAGGTTGCATGTTTCACAATAGGCATGCAATTAGCCAACAAAATAAATATTCTCTCTATATCATAGAGCTCATAGTGTAGTGGGAGAGATGGATGTTTAGAAAAACACAAAAATATAAAAAAGATATTGAATGAGTTTATACAGTAGAGAGACATGATCCAATTTATGATTTAAGAGTATTATCTCATTAATGTATGAAAATAATATCTGACTTGAGAAAGTGAGTAGATGACAGAGCCATTTACTGAAAAGGAAAGCAGTGATTGGCAAGTTAGGAGATAGATGAATACATTTAGTTAGGAGAATCAGAAATCTCATTTTAGATTTGTTGAATTTTAATTGCTCATAGGACATCCAGGTAAATATAATAAGCTGCTGGATACAGAAATATGGAATGCAGTACTGGTATTTGTTTAGAGATATAATTTGAGAATCACCAGCCATAAAGATGTTCCTTAAATTCATAGAGATGTGATATATTACATGGCAGTCAAGGCGAGTCTTAGGTAAAGGTAGAGGACCCGACAAAAGATGTTTAAATAGTAAGGGAGGTGAGAGGAAAACCTGTAAAGAATGGCATTCCAGAAGACTGGAGAAAATTTTCAGAAGGAAGAATTGGTTCTAGGCAAATAAATCTTAAGAATTTGAGTAAGGTTTGCTGTTGGAAGAAAAAATTGTGACATTTACTTCTTTATCCATCACATTCAAATTTGAACTGTTTATAAGGTATAGGAAAATACATGAATCACAAATATGCAGTATGATGAATTTTCAAAAACTGAACTCAGCCGTATAATCAGCACACAGATTAAGAAACAGAATATTCACTCATGATTTGGCTCTCTGTTTGTTATTGGTGTATAGGAATGCTTGCGATTTTTGCACATTAATTTTGTATCCTGAGACTTTGCTAAAGTTGCTTATCACCTTAGGGAGATTTTGGGCTGAGATGACGGAGTCTTCTAAAGATACAATCATGTTGTCTGCAAATAGAGACAGTTTGACTTCTTCTTTTCCTAAATGAATACCCTTTATTTCTTTTTCTTGCCTGATTGATCTGGCTAAAACTTCCAATACTGTGTTAAATAGGAATGGTGAGAGAGGGTACCCTTGTCTAGTACCAGTTTTCAAAGGGAATGCTTCCAGTTTTTGCCCATTCAGTATGATACTGGGTTTGGGTTTGTTGTAAATAGCTTTTATTGTTTTGAGATACCTTGCATCAATACCTAGTTTATTGAAAGTTTGTAGCATAAAGGGCTGTTGAATTTTGACCAAGGCCTTTCGCATTCACAATTGCCACAAAGAGAATAAAATACCTAGGAATACAGCTAACAAAGGATGTGAAGGACCTCATCAAAGAGAACTACAAACCACTGCTCAAGGAAATAAAAGAGGACAGAAACAGATGGAAAAACATTCCATGCTCATGGATAGGAAGAATCAATATCGTGAAAATGGCCATACTGCCCAAAGTAATTTATAGATTCAATGCTATCCCCATGAAGCTACCATTGACCTTCTTCACAGAACTGAAACAAAAACCACCTTAAACTTTATATAGAACAAAAAAACAGTCCACATAGCCCAGACAATCCTAAGCAAAAAGAACAAAGGTGGAGACATCAGGCTACCTGACTATACTACAAGGCTACAGTAAACAGAACAGCATGGTACTGGTATCAAAACAGAGATTTAGAACAATGAAACAGAACAGAGGCCTTGGAAGTAATGTCACATATCCACAACTATCTGATTTTTGACAAACCTGACGGAAACAAGCAATGGGGAAGGGGTTCCCTGTTTAATAAATGGTGTTGGGAAAACTGGCTAGCCATGTGCAGAAAGCTGAAACTGGACCCCTTCCTTACCCCTTATACAAAAATTAACTCCAGATGTATTAAAGATTTAAACATAAGGCCTAACACCATAAAAACTCTAGAAGAAAACCTAGGCAATACCATTCAGGACATAAGCATGGGTGAGGACTTCATGACTACAACACCAAAAGCAATGGGAACTAAAGCCAAAATAGGCAAATGGGATCTAATTAAACGTTTGAGCTTCTGTACAGCAAAAGAAACAAGCATTAGAGTGAACTGGCAACCAAGAGAATGGGAAAACATTTTTGCAATGTACCCATCTGACAAAGGGCTAATACTCAGAATCTACAAATAATTAAAACAAATTTACAAGAAAAAATCCAAAACCCCATTAAAAAGTGGGCAAAGGATATGAACAGACACTTTTCAAAAGAAGACATTTTTGAGGCCAACAAACATATGAAAAAATGCTCATCATCACTGTTCATTAGCGAAATGCAAATCAAAACCACACTGAGATACCATCTCACACCATTTAGAAGGGCGATGATTAAAAAATCTGGAGACAACAGCTGCTGGAGAGGATGTGGAGAAGTAGGAACACTTTTACACTGTTGGTGGGAGTGTAAATTAGTTCAACCATTGTGGAAGACCATGTGGCAATTCCTCAAGGATCTAGAAATAGAAATACCATTTGACCCAGCAATCCCATTACTGGGTATATATCCAAAGGTTTATAAATCATCCTGTTATAAAGACACATGCACATATATGTTCATTATGGCACTGTTTACAATAGCAAAGACCTGGAACCAACACAAATGTCTATCGATGATCAACTGGATAAAGAAAATGTGACACATATACACCATGGAATACTATGCAGCCTTAAAAATAGATGAGTTGACGTTCTTTCCAGGGACATGGGTGAAGCTGGAAACCATCATTCTCAGCAAACTGACACAAGAACAGAAAACCAAACACCACATGTTCTTACTCATATGTGGGTGTTGAACTCTGAGAACACATGGACACAGGGAGGAGAACATCACCCACTGGGGTCTGTTGGTGTGTGGGGGGATAGGGAAGGGATAGCTGGGGGTGGGGAGATTAGGGAGGGATAACATTGGGAGAAATACCTAATGTAGGTGATGGAGGCAGCAAACCATCATGGCATGTGTATACCTATGTAACAATCCTACAGGATCCGCACATGTACCCCAGAACTTAAAGTATAATTAAAAATAAATAAATAAATAACATATTATGAAAAAGAAACAGAATATTGCCAGCATCCGAGTGGCCTGCTTTGTACCTCTTTCTGGTGACTGTCCTACCCAGGGATGCCCACAATCCTGACTTGTAACACAACCAATTTTCCTTTCCTGTTTTTGAACTTTATATAACTTTAATTACACACTACATATATTTTTTAGTACAACCTCTTTTGTGCAATATTATAATTATGAAATTTATCCACGGTGTTACATATAGATAGAGTTTATTCATTATCATTGCTAAATATATTTTCACTCCCTGAATGTTATTGAGTGAATGTTTGCTTCTCCTCAAAATTTATATGTAGAAGCCCTAATACTCAGTGTATTGGTATTTAGTAGTGGGATTTTTGGAAGATAATTAGCTTTAGATGACATCATGAGAGTGGGGCTCCCATGATGGCAGTAGGCTCCTTCTAGAGAGAGAGCCTGCAGCTTTCTCTTCTTCTGCCATGTGAAGGCACGATGAGAAGACAGCCATCTTTTTCAGCCTTCTTCCTGATGAGGAAGTGCACCCTCATCAGGAATCAAATCTGACAGCCTCTTGGACCTCCAAGTTTTGAGGACTGTGGGAAATAAATAACTGTTGTTTAAGCCATCCAGTCCATGATATTTGTTATAGCAGCCTGAGCTGAATAATGCAGTGAATATTTCACAATTTTAGGTATTTTTCTGAAGAGTAGTTTCCAATGAGGCATTATTCTGAATACTGCTCCTATGAATGACTTTGCATATTTCTTTTATGAAATATATGTATATATACACACACACACACAAACACTTTTATGTTAGTATATTCATAGGAATAAAATTGTGGGTCATAGAGTAGATATTTGATTAGCATTGGTAAATATTTAGAAACAATCTAAATCTAGCTGTACCAATTTATTTGCCCAAGTCAGTATGTGAGAGGATACACTTCCAAATCCTTGCCAACCCTTGGCTAGTCTTTACCAGTTACCGACATTATAGTGGGTGTGTATTGGTGTATAATTTAGTTTTATTATACATTTTGATGGTTATTAATAAATTTGAGATGTTTTATATCTACTTAGTATTTGGATATATATGGGTTGTTTTTTTGGTTTCAGTGTTGCTGACTTTAATCCTGTCCATCCGTATACAATGGAGAGTGAATCAGATATGTAGATGACTATTTCACATACTAGGTGGGCTTTCTGGAGTTGTGCTTCCATTGGTTTATTTGATGTATTCTAAGGAGTCCCTTGAAGTTGTACATATAACTTCAACATTCATCTGAGATGTATGGAAAGTATATAGAATATCATTTTCTGGGAAAAAATTGTGTTAAAAGAATTCACAAAAACAAGAACCTGAGCTAAATCTCCCTAATTGAAGGTTTTGAGATTGTGTTTTCCTAAATATAACCTCATTCCATCTAAGATACAGAAGTAAATTATATTTAAAAATAAGTTTGAATAGTTATACCCAAAAATAGCTCTTAAAAGTTTGAATCACCAACATTTAACGTAAATTTCCAATAATGTAAGAAAAATTAATACAGCATAATTTAGGTATAATTATGATATACCTAAATATGTAGAGGTATACTTAAATAAATAAATAAAATACCTAAATAAATTTAGGTATACCATATTTATACTAGAATTATTCTGTAATTATTATAATTATGGCAGATAATATTTTAATTATGATAGATAATGTTTTGAATTGAGTGAATATGTAGGTTATCACTTTTTATATATCAATGGAATTTTTTAAAAATTACAACCTGTATATACCTCACAATGAAAATTTTCTAGATTAAATCCTTTAATTCAAGTTTTTCTAATTGTGTTGTAAATAAACTCTCTTCTCCATTATCAATCTTGCTTTATTTTTTTTGACTTTTATTTTAGGTTCAGTGGTACTGACTGTTAAATAGGTAAACTCATGCCATGGGGTTTTGTTATACAGATTATTTTGTCATCCAGGTAGTAAGCCTAATATCCATTAATTATTTTCCTGATTCTCTCCATCGTTCCACCCTCCACCCTCCACCCTCAAGTAGGCCTCAGTGTCTGTTCCCCTATGTCCATGTGTTGTCATCATTTAGCTCTCAGTTATAAAATGAGAACCTGTGGTATTTTGTTTTCTATTAGTTGTGTTTGCCAAGGATAATGGCCTCCAGCTTTGTCTATGTTGCTGCAAAGGATGTGATCTCATTCTTGTTTGTAGCTGTATAGTATTCCATGGTGTATATGTACCACATTTTTCTTTATCCAGACTACTATTTATGGACATTTAGTTGATTTCATGTCTTTGCTATTGTGTCTGGTACTGCAACGAACATGTGCATACATGTGTTTTTATGATATTACAATTCATATTCCTTTGGGTATATACCCAGTTATGGGATTGCTAGATCAAATAGTGGTTCTGATTTTAGGTTTTTGAGGAATTGACACACTGCTTTCCACAATGAGTGAACTAATTTACACTCCCACCAACATGTTAGCATTATTTTTCTTCACAACCTCACTAGCACCTATTATTTTTTGACTTTTAATCATAGCTACAGTGAGATGGTATCTCATTGTATTTTTAATTGGCATTTTTTCTAATGATCAATGATATTGAGCTTTTTTTCATATGTTTGTTGATCACATGTGTGTCTTCTTGTCTTCTTTTGAATAGTGTTCACGTATTTTGCCTATTTTTTGATGGGGTTGTTTGTAGATTTGTTTAGGCTCCTTATAGATCTGGATATTAGACCTTTGTCAGATGCATAGTTTGAAAAAATGTTGCCCCATTCTGTAGGTTGTCTGTTTGTTCTGTTGATAGTTTCTTTTGCTGTGTAGAAGCTCTTTAATTAGATCCCATTTGTCAATTTTTGCTTTTGTTAAATTGTTTTTGGTCTCTATGTCATGAAATCTGAGTGTGACATCTATCACCCCACTGATCACCAGTTGACCCCATTGATCACTGTTGATTCAGCTGATCTGGCTAGGTGGGTGTTTCCTTCCTCCTTCGCCACTCCATACGAGTCCCTCCTGAAGCCGTATGTTTGGTTGAAGAGAACAGCCATCCCTGTCAAAGGAAGACCAGTCTTGAATAAAGGATGTATGAGTAACTATGCTTTCCTGCTGTGATCTCCAAACAGACTATCAGTCTTGTGAATAAAGGAATGAGCCATACACCTAAATGCTAAGAAAGACCAGAACAGTGGTGGTTTAGAAGTGGAGGAGCATTGCATTCTTAGTTCATGTTTAGAAAGTGCTTTCAAAAAATTTCAAATACTTAGATGATCTTAAGATGCCATTGTTTTGAAATAATCTTTATTTTGTAGCACAAATAAAATATAACACCCTCTTTGAATGTATATGTCCTGTTATTTCTGATAGATTTCCATAGGTATAAATCTTTAATCCAAACATTACACAAGGCTTGGGAAAATACAATCATCAAGGGTTACGTGAGTTTACTGTACATTTTTAATTGCAAAATTTGAGTAAGAAATGCAAATGTACAAAATTTGGTCAAACAATTTTCCAAATATTTTCTAAATCTTGAATTTTCTCAAGATTTTGATAGGACTTTTAGGTTCATTAATAATTTATCAGAACAGCATATTGTATGTAATTTATCCAGGCTTATATATTCTCTAAAATATATAAAATTAACTCAAAATAAAATGTTTTAGTCAAATACAACTTTACTATTCACCCTAACTTTACAATGAAATGTTATATCTTCAGTTAAGAGCTTGGGCTCAGCTTCAGTAGGCTTGTAATGGTATAGTATTTAAGGCTCCTCTGCAGCCTTAAATATTATAGCAATAAGTAGGAAGATTTAAGGGTTTTAACTGTTCTTCCTTTTTTTTCCCTAAGATCGTGTCTCACTCTGTTGCCCAGAATGGATTGCAGTGGCACCATCGTGACTCACTGCAACCTTCACCTCCCAGGTTTAAGCTATTCTCCTGTTTCAGCCTTTCAAGTAGCTGGTATTATAGGCACCTACCACCACGCCCGGCTAATTTTTTGCATTTTTTGTATAGGTGGGGTTTTAACAAATTAGCCAGGTTGGTCAAACTCTTGACCTATGGGAATCCACCCACCTTGGCCTCTCAAACTGCTGGGCTTACAGGCATGAGCTACCATGCCCAACTGGTTTTAACTCATCTTTCATTCTCTGTACAAAACAACACTAAGACATATCCTGCCGCTTACATACATGCTGGCCTGTGCCAAATGTAGGATTTTTGGGTTGTCTGAACAGTCTCAGTCTCCCAGGGTGGTAAAGTTTTCTTAAATAGAGAGCTTATAGAATGGGTTTAGCCACAACTCACTGCAAAATCTCAGGCAATGTGGGAACTTTTTAAAGGTAAAACATGTTCTGATCCATTTTGTTACTTGCTCTGGGGCAGAAATGGGATGGTATCCTGTTATGACCCTTCTGCGTGCAGTATTCTCAATATTAGTATCTAATTGTGGATATCTTATCTCATTTGAGTCACCAAGGGTCAGAGTCCTCTACTTTGTTACAGACACATTAAGCAACAATAATGCAGGCAAGCATAATTTTTAAATAAAAAGTGACTTTATAAAAGTAATTTTGAATATCTTTGTGTTCTTTTTTCTTCTTGCTATAGATCTAATTTATTTTCTGAGAAGGGCCATGAAGAGATTTACTACCCTTTGCTTTAGGAACAGTTGTTGCAGTTTATTAATCCTATTTATTTTCTACCAAAGGGAGCTATGTCTAATGGCATATAAAACCATTTGATGAGTATTTCATAATATGATTGAAAGGTGAAAATTTTTTGTATTAACAAATAATATGTCTTAGAAAAGTTTAAAATATTAAAATAGATAATGATATATATAGAAACATATTTTTAGGTCAATAGCAACCTAAATATTTATTTATTAGTTATTTACCAGCATACCCAGGCTCAGAATGGTTGTAAAGTAAAAATTTTTATATAGTAGCAGTAATATTATTATTTTCTTAACTTTTAGGTTTAGGGGTACATGTGCAGGATTGTTATATAGGTAAACTACATGTCACTGGGGTTTCGTATACAGATCATTCAGTCATGTAGGCAATAAGCATAGTACCTGATAGGTTTAATATTATTTTTTTTGATCCTCTCCTTCCTCACACTCACCACCTGTAAGTAGGCTTCAGTGTCTATTTTTCCCCTCTTTGTGTCCATGTGTTCTCATTGTTTAGCTCCCATCTATAAATGAGAACATACAGTATTTGGTTTTCTGTTCCTTTGTTGGTTTGCTTAGGATGATGGTCTCCAGCTTCATCCATGTTGCCGCAAAGGATATGGTCTTATTCTTTCTAATGGCTGTGTAGTATTGCATGGTGTATATGTATCACATTTTTTTAATACAGTCTATGGTTCATGGGCATTTAGGTTGATTTTGTGTCTTTGCAAACTTGAATAATGTTGTAATAAATGTACATGTGCATGTGTCCTTATGACACAACAAATTATATTCTTTTGAGTATATACCTAAAAATGGTATTTCTGAGTTGAATAATAGTTCTGTTTTAAATTTTTTGAGAAATTGCCACACTGCTTTCCACAATGGCTGAAATAACTTACTTTCCTTCCAGCAGTATATAAGTGTTCCTTTTTCTCTGCAGCCTCATCGGCATCTGTTATTTATTTATTTATTTTGGACTTTTTAATAATGGTGATTCTGACTCGTATGACATGATCTGTCATTGTGGTTTTGATTTGCATTTCTCTGATGATTAGTGATGTTGAACACTTTTTCACGTGTTTGTTGGCCACGTGTATTCCTTCTTTTGAAAGGTGATTATTTATGTCCTTTGCCTAGTTATTAATGGGGTGGTTTGTTTTTTGCTTATAATTTTACTTTTTATAGATTCTGAATATTAGACCTATGTCAGATGGATAGTTTGCAAATATTTTCTGTCATTCTGTAGGTTGTCTATTTACTCTGTTGATAATTTCTTTTGCTGTGTAGAAGCTTTTTGGTTTAATTAGGTAATAAGTGCCAACTTTTCTTTTGGTTGTAGTTGCTTTTGGCATCTTCATCATCAAATTTTGCCAAGTTCTATGCCCAGAATGGTTTTTCATAAGTTACCTTCCAGGATTTTTTTTAATATATAGATTTAGGTTTTACGTTTAAGTCTTTAATTTCTCTTGAGTTGATTTTTGTATATGGCTTAAGGAAGAGGTCCAGTTTCAGTCTTTTGCATATGGCTAGCCAGTTGTCATAGCACAATTTATTGAATAGGGAGTTCTTTGTCTATTGCTAGTTTCTGTCAGCTTTTTCAAAGTTCAGGTGGTTGTAGGTGTATATCATTATTTCTGGACTCTCTATGCTGCCCCGTTTGTCTGTGTGTCTGATTTTCTACCAGTACCATGTTGTTTTGATTACCATAGCATTGCAGTATAGTTTGAAATAGGGTAATCTGATCCCCCTACCTTTGTTCTTTATGCTTCGGATTGTGTTGGCTATATGGGCTCCTTTTTGGATCCATATGAATTGTATTATTTTTTTCTAATTCTGTGAAGAGTGTCATTGGTAGTTTAATAGGAATAGCATTGCATTTATAAATAGCTTTATGCAATATGGTCATTTTGATTATATTGATTCTTCCTGTCCATGAGCGTAGAATGTTTTTTCCATTATTTGTGTCATCTCTGATTTCTTTGAGCAGTGTTTTAAAATTCTCATGGTGAAGAGCTTTCCTTTCCCTGGTTAGCTGTGTTCCTAGGCATTTTATTTTTTTGTGGCAATTGTGAATGGGATTATTTTCCAGATGTGGCTCTCACCTTAGATGTTCTTGATGTATAGGAATGCAACTGACTTTTGCACATTGATTTTATATCCCCAAGGTTTGCTAAAGTTGTTGGTCATTTTAGGCAGCTTTTTTTTTTCAGAGACTACGGGGTTTCTACGTACAATATCATGCCATCTACAAACAGGAAAGTATATAGCACTGAACATCACATTAAAAAGTTAGAAGGTTCTCAAATTAACAGTTTAGCATCACAGCTAGAGGTAATAGAGAAACGAGGGTAGACCAACTCTAAAGCTAGCAGAAGACAAGAAATAACCAAAATCAGAGCTGAGCTGAAGGAAATTGGGATAAGAAGAGCTATCCAAAAGATCAACAAGTCTAGGAGTTTTTAAATTGAAAACATTAATAAGATAAAGTGCTAGTTAGAGCAATAAAGAAAAAAAAGAGACAAGATCCAAATAAACACAATCAGACATGAAAAAGAGAGCATCAGCATCGACCCCACAGAAATAAAAATCTCCTCAGAGATTACTATATACATCTTTTTGAACACAAACTAGAAAATCTAGAAAAAAATGAGTAAATTCCTGGACACATACAACCTCCTAAGACTGAACCAGAAAGCAACTGAATTTCTTAACCAACCAAAAATCAGTTCCAAAACTGAATCAATAAAAGAAGTCTACCCACCAAAAACAAAGCCAGCACTATCTGAAGTCACAGCTAAATTCTACCAGATGTATAAAAAGAGCTGGTGGCAATCTTACTACTTAAAGTATTTCAAAAAGTTGAGGAGGAAGGACTCCTCCCGAACTCATTCTATGTTGCCAACATTATCCTGATTCCAAAACCTGGCAGAGACACAACATAAAGGAAAATGTAAGACCAATGTTCTTGACGAACATACAATAAAAAATTTTAAACAAAATATTATAAAATCTAATCCAGTAGCACATTCAAAAGGTAATGCACCATGATCAAGTAGACTTCATCCCTGGGACATAAGGTTGATTCAACATTTGCAAATCAATAAATCTCATTCATCACATAAACAGAACTTAAAAAAATATTATCTCAGTAGATGCGGGAAAAGCTTTTGATAAAATTTTACATCCCTTTATGTTAAAAACTCTCAATATACTAGGCCATGAAGAAACATACTTCAACATAGTAAGAGCCGTCTATGACAAATCCACAGCCAGGATGCTACTGAATGGACAAAAGCTGGAAGCATTTCCCTGAAAACTGGAACAGGACAAGGATGCTTTCTCTCTCTCACTACTCCTATTCAGCATAGTGCTGTAAGTTCTGGCTAGAGAAATTAGGCACGATAAAGAAATTACAGATAACCAGCTAGGAAGAAAGAAAGTTACACTATATTATTTTGAATCCTATCATTTTCAATTTTGAAATTCTTGCTACAAAAATGTTATCACTAGACAGTCATTAAAATAAAAATTTTACTTCTTGCATACAAACTACACTACTTTCAATAATCTTCTATGTTAAATCTAATACAGTCTCTTAAACGGAAATTTTGACTTTTAACATCACAAACTCATATGATCCAAGGCACAATGTAAATGGTAAAACCATTATATCATTAAGTAACCTACAAAATGAGAAATAAAAATGAGGCTCTAATTCATACGGTTTCATTTTCATGTTCAAAAATTGTATTCTGCTTCAATTTTTGCCCTTCTCATACAGGTAAGAAGATGATAAATAATTCTAAATTCTTATTATTTATTTGCTGTGCTCTGCACTGATAAGAGTAATTTAACCATGGCAGTGATTTGGGGGAGAAATGTTCTGTAGAGATATTTAGTCTGTTTTAATTATAATTTTTTTTTAATTAGGCAATTTCATCGACAGATTCAGTAAAAAATTTCCACGGCAGCTCCGTAACCTAAATGGTTTTCTGATTAATCCATTAATGCCTTTTAGGTATTTTTACTGTTAAGGTGTATGTCAGGTTGGACAGTAAAATAGAACTTGGGATGTTAATATTTGCAAGACTAGTTATATCCCTAAATCTCAGCTGCCTTCAAGCTTCTGCTGAAGGAGCTTCTATTGAAATTAGCAAGCTCCTCTGTGTCATACTTTCAGTATTTTATTATGAGTGTGACTAAAAGTGGCAGGCAAGAGATACTGTAGAAAGTTTGTGAAACTGTCTGTTCAGCCTTCTTCCGAATAGATAGAGGAACGGACAAGTGCAAAGTGTAATGTGTGATATTTCTCTCTCTTTTGTCTCAGAGCGTAATAATAAAAACCAAACTGGGATTGGGGAAAAAAGGCCTGGCTCTGTTTTTGGGTGGAGAGTTGCCACTAAATATCTAAGCAAACTATAGCACCCAGGATGCATAAGCAATAAAAACTACAAGTGTTCATCTCTCAGTCAATTGTATGAAAATTCTACATTCCTGTCGGTTATTATCACTTTAACCTTTCAAAATTCAAATTTTTCTCTCTAATAGATATATAGATTTATAGGCTCTGCTTCTAATCCTCTTTGCTGTATTATCTTCCATTGGATGTCAGTTAAACTTTGACAATTTTAGAGTTATATGATCTGTCTCGTTTTCTATACATCACTTTACAAAATGTCAGAGCCCAGGAGGAATTTGAGTCTGAGACTCCTGGTATGAAGTGGCACTCTCAGGGAGCCATGCCATTTTCTTTATGTACCATTACTATCTATGTATCGATGACTTTTTCTTTTTCTTTTTTTTTTTTACTCCCAATTCCAATTTATCTCTTCAGGTTCAGAACTCAGTAGCTCATGGTCTGTTGCATATTTTTATATGAAACATTCCCATGTACTTCAAATTCACATGCCCCAAACAGAATGCATTATAGCCTGCTTGCTCTTATATTTATTACTTCACTCATACTTCTTTCCCACTTACGTGCTTACCATTGAAAAGTAAATGTAAAAAATATATTGCATGATTTTCTTCACTTTTCTTTGTGTGTCTGTCTTCAATGTCATAAATGTTCATCTACAAAGTAGATTCTGCCACAAACCTGGATGTCATCTGTTACTCCATACTACATATTTTCAACTATAAGAATCAGTCTTATATTATCTTCTCATCTGGACTGCTTGAGACATGCACTGTGCTTCAAGTCTTGCTCTTTCGTTAGCCAGAGTGAGCCCACTGATATAACAACAGAAACCCCTTCTCTTTTTCCCTCCTGCCACTAGGGTCAATGCTAACTCCATTGGATAACACAGTACTCTTCAAGATCTTACTTCACCAGCTCTCTGCATTTTCTCTCTTGTCGGTGTTCTACCACACACTAATCCTGATAAGCTGTATCCACATCAGATTCCTATTCTTTCACCTCTTTGCCCTTGCAACCCTCTGAACTTGAAATACTGCCCCACCCTTCACTCACCTCATTACTCTATTAATTGTCTTTCAGAATCTCCATTATATGCCATTCTCCTCACAAAGCATTCTTTCACCATTAGGTTGTGTGAGGTACTTTGTTCAGTGGTATTCCCTAAGCCCCATTAACGTCTTTATCACATGTGACAAGTATGTGATATGGAGTAAGATTTGATAATTTCCTTCTTGTTTATCTAGCTTGCTTTTTCAGGACTAAGTTTCTTCAGGACTGTCTACTAGGCTTAGAAATGTTAATATTTTTTTTTAAATATAAGATTGAATTAATGATAAGCAATGGAGTAAATAAATATAATATAATATAAATGGTTGATAATCACTTTACAGATGATCAACCTCACTCTGATAACATTAAAAGAAATATAAGCAGGAGAACTGCCCACTACTGTGGAAAAGGAGCTGAAGCCAGGGAACCAAACGGCCTGACTCAGCGGGTCCCATTCTCACAGAACTCCACCAGCTAAGACCCACTGGCTTGAAATCCCTGCTGGCCATCACAGCAGCCTGGAGTCTGCCTAAGACTGCTGAGTTCCTAGTGGGAAGGGTGACTGCCGTTACTGTGACTCTAGTAGGCAGTTCTCCCAAGCTAGTGCTAGGGAGACTGGGACATTTGGACTGGGTGGTACTCCTCACAATGCAGCACAGCAGCTGTGGCAGATCATGGCCAGACTGGTTCTTTAGGTGGGATCCAGATTCATCCTTACTTACTGGGCAGGGCCTCCCACATGAATTCCAGCAACTCCAGCTAGGCTCTTACAGACAGAACTGTCATCTTCCGGGGACAGAGCACCTGTGGGGAGGAGTGGCCAGGGTATCTGTTTCAGTGGACTTAATCTTTCCTGTCTGCTGGCTGATTTAGGGGAGGGGGATTCCCCTAGCACAGCACAAGGGCTCTGCTAAAAGGCATACAGACTGCTTCCTTGAGTGGGTCCCTGATCCCATGCCTCCTGATTGGGTGAGAGCTCCCAACAAGGGTCACTAGACACCTCACACAGGAGAGTTTTGGCTGGCATACGGTCACTGCCCCTCTGGGATGAAACTTCCAGAGGAAGGAGCAGGCAGAAAACTTACATGTTCTGCAGCCTCCACTGGTGATATCCAGGCAAACAGGATATGAAGGGGACCCCCAGTCAACTACAGCAGACCTGCAGAGAAGGAACCTAACTGTTAGAGGAAGAAAAACAAAAAGAAAGCAACCAAAAAAAAAAAAAAAAAAAACAACATTAACAAAAACCTGACACAAACCCCATCCAGAGTTCTACAGCTTCAAAGAATAAAGATAGATAAATCCATGAAGATAAGGGAAAACAAATGCAAAAACGCTTAAAATTTCAAAAGCCAGAATGCCTCTTCTCCAAACACTTCTCCAGCAAAGGCACAGAATGGGGGTGAAGCTGAGATGGATGTACTGACAGAAGTAGGCTTCAGAAAGTGGGTAATAATAAACTTCTCTGAACTAAAGGGTTATATTCTAACCCAATGCAAAGAAACTAAGAACCATGATAAAAGATCACAGGAACTGTTAACTAGAGTAACCAGTTTAGAGGGGAACACAAATGACCTAATGGAGCTGAAGCACATAGCATGAGAACTCTGTGATGTAAACACAAGTATCAATAGCTCAATCAACCAAGCAGAAGAGAGAATATCAGAGCTTGAAGACTGTCTTGCTGAACTAAAGCAGGCAGACAAGATTAGAGAAAAAAGAATGAAAAGCAATGAACTCTGAGAAGTATGGAACTATGTAAAAAGACCAAACCTACAACTCACTGAAGTATCTGAAAGAGACAGGAAGAATGGAAACAAGTTGGAAAACACACTTCAAGGTATTATCCAGGAGAATTTTTCCAACCCAGCAAGACAGACCAACATTAAAATTCAGGAAATCCAGAGAAACCCAGTAAGATACTACATGAGAAGATCTACCACAAGACACGTAACCATCACATTCCCCAAGGTCAGAATGAAGGAAATAATGTTAAGGGCAGTCAGAAAGAAAGGCCAGGTAGCCTACAAAAGGAAATCATCATACTATCAGCAGTCTTCTCAGTGGAAACCCTACAAGCCAGGAGAGAGTTGAAGCCAATTGTCAATATCCTTGAAGAAAATAATTTTCAATCCAGAATTTCATACCCAGCCAAACTAAGCTTCGTAAGTCAAGGAGAAATAAAATCCTTTTCAGACAAGGCAATGCTGAGGGACTTCATCACCACAAGGCTTGCCATGCAACAGCTTCTGAAGAAAGCACTAAGCATGGAAAGGAGAAAGTGTTACTAGCCACTACAAAAACACATTGAAGTACACAGACCAACAACACTATGAAGTAGTTACATTAACAAGTCTGTAAAAATAACCAGCCAACATTATGATGACAGAATCAAATTCAAATACAACAATAGTAACCTTAAATGTAATTGGGCTAAATGCCCCAATTAAAAGACACAGAATGGCAAGCTGGATGAAAAGATAAGACCCATCAGTTTGTTGTATTCAAGAGACACATCTCATGTGCAGAGACACACATAGGCTTAAAATAGAAGGATAGAGGAAAATATGCCAAGAAAATTGAAAGCAGAAAAAAAACAGGAGTTGCAATCATAGTTTCTGACAAAGTAGACTTTAAACCCACAAAAGCCAAAAAAGACAAAGAAGGGCATTACATAATGGTAAAAAGTTAATTCAACAAAAAAAGCTAACTATCCTAAATATATATGCCCCAGTACAGGAGAACCCAGATTCGTAAAACAAATTCTTGGGACTTAGAACCCCATACAATAATAGTGGGATAATTAAATGTCCTACTGTCAGTATTAGACAGATCATTGAAACAGAAAATTAACAAAGATAATCGGAACTTGAACGCAGCTCTGGACCAAGGGAACCTGATATCTACAGAACTCTCAACCCCAAACAACAGAATACATATTTTTATCAGTGCCAGATGGTACTTACTCTAAAATTGATCACATAATTGGAAGTAAAACATTCCTCACCAAATGCAGAAGAACTGAAATCATAACAGTCCATCAGACCACAGCACAATCAAATTAAAACTCAATATTAAGACACCCACTCAAACCCACACAACTACATAGAAATTGAACAGCTTACTCTTGAATGACTCCAGGTAAACAATGAAAATAATGTAGAAATCAGGAAGTTATTTGAAACCAATCAGAACAAAGAGACACATACCAGAATCTCTGGGAAGCAGCTAAACCAATGTTAAGAGAGAAATTCATAGCACTAAATGCGCGCATCAAAAGCTAGAAAGATCTCAGATCGATACCCTAATTTCACAACTAAAAGAACTAGAGAACCAAGAGCAATGAAACCCCAGAACTAGGAGAGGACAAGAAATAACCAAGCTCAGAGTGGATCTGAAGGAGACAGAGACTCAAAAAACCCTTCAAAAAGTACAAATACAGAAACTGGTTTTTGAAAAACTCAATAAAATAGACCACAAGTGAGACTAATAAAGAAGAAAAGAGAGAAGATTCAAATAAACACTATTAGAAATAAGTGAGATACCACCATGACCCCAGAGAAACACAATCAACCATCAGAGAATACTATAAACAACTCTGTCCAAATAAACTGAAAAACTTAGAATAAATGGATAAATTTCTGGACATTTCTACCCTCTCAAGATTGAAACACAAAGAAGTTGAATCCCTGAATAGACCAGTAATGAGTTCTCAAATTGAGGTAGTAATAAATAGCCTGCCAATCAAAAAAGCATAGGTCCAGATGGATTTACAGCTGAATTTTACCAGAGGTACAAAGAGGTGCTGGTGCATATGTTCTGAAACTATTTCAAACAATTGAACAAGAGAGACTACTCCCTAACTCATTATATGAGGCCAAAATCATCTTGACATCAAAACTTGGCAGAGATACAACACCACAAAAAGATAACTTCAGACCAACATCCATGATGAACATCAATGCAAAAATCCTCAATAAAATAGGGCAAACTGAATTCAGTAGCATATCAAAAAGCTTATTCAGCACGATAAAGTCAGTGTCATCCCCAGGATGCAAGGCTGGTTCAAAATACACAAATCAATAAATGTAATTCATCACATAAACAGAACTAAGGATGAAAACCATATGAATATCTCAATAGATGCAGGAAAGTTCTTCCATAAAATGTGACATCCTTTCATGTTAACTCTCAATAAACTAGGTATTGAAGGAACATATCTCAAAATACTAAGAGGCATTTATGACAAACCCACATCCAATATCATAAGGAAAGGGCAAAAGCTGGAAGCATTCCGTTTGAAAACTGGCATAAGACAAAGATTCCCTCTCTTGCCACTGTTACTCACAATAGTGTTGGAAGTTCTGGTCAGGGCAATCAGGTGAGAGAAAGAAATAAAGGGTATTCAAATAGGAAGAGAGGAATTTAAATTGTCTTTGCAGATGACATGATCATGTATCTAGAAAACCCCATTGACTTAGCCCAAAAGCTTCTTAAGCTTGTAAGCAACTTCAGCAAAGTCTCAAGATATACAATGTGCCGAAATCACAAGCATTCCTATATACCAACAGCAGGCAAGCAGAGAGCCAAATCATGAATGAACTCCTGTTCATACTTGCCACAAAGAGAATAAAATAACTAGGAATACAGCTAACAAGGGACGTGAAGGACCTCTTCAAAGAGAACTGCAAACCACTACTCAAGGAAATCAGAGAGGACACAAGTACACGGAAAAACATTCCATGCTCATTCATAGGAAGAATCAATATTGTAAAAATAGCCATATTGCCCAAAGCAATTTATAGATTCAGTGCCATTCCCATTAAACTACCTTTGATATTCTTCACAGAATTAGAAAAAAAAAAAAAAACTTTTCTAAAATTTATATGGAACCTACAAAGAGCTTGTAAAGCCAGGACAATCCTAAGCAAAAAGAACAAAGCTGGAGGCATTATGCTATCCAACTGCAAACAGTACTAACAGGTTACATTAACCAAAACAGCACAATAATGGTACAAAAACAGACACATAGATCAATAGAATGGAATTGAGAACCTGGAAATAAGGCCACACACCTACAACTAACTGATCTTTGAAAAACTTGACAGGAATAAACAATGGGGAAGAAGATTCCTTATTCAACAAATGGTGCCGGGAGAACTGGCTAGCCACATGCAGAAAATTGAAACTGGATTTCTTCTGTATGCCTTATACAAAAATTAACTCAAGATCGATTAAAGACTCATATGTAAAACCAAAAACCATAAAACTGGTAGGAAAAATTTTAGGCAATACTATTTAAGACATTGGCATGGGCAAAGATTTTATGATGAAATTGGCAAAAGCAATTGGAAAAAAAGGAAAAATTGGCAAATGGGGATCTAATTAAACTGAAGAGCTTTTGCACAGCAAAAGAAACTATCATCATGGTGAAGAGACAACCTAAAAAATGGAAAAAAATTTTTGCAATCTGTCTATCCGACAAAGTTCTAATATCCAGAATCTATAAGGAACTTGAGCAAATTTATAAGAAAAAAACAACATTATTAAAAGGTGGGCAAAGGATATGAACAGACACTTAAAAAAAATAGACGTACATACAGCTGCCATGAAAAAAAAGCTTAATATCACTGATCATTAGAGAAATGCAAATCAAAACCACAAAGAGATACCATCTCATGCCATCAGAATGGTGATTATTAAAAATTCAGGAAACAACAGATGCTGGTGAGCTTGTGGAGAAATAGGAATGCTTTGACACTGCAGGTGGGAATGTAAAATAGTTCAACCATGTGGAAGACAATGTGGAGATTCCTCAAATATTTAGAACTGGAAATACCATTTGACCCAGCAATCTTATTACTAAGTATATTTGCAAAGGAATATAAATCATTCTATTATAAAGATACATACATATGTATGTTCATTGCAGCACTATTCATAATAGCAAAGACATGGAATCAAATGCCCATCAATGATAGGCTGGATAAAGAAAATGTGGTACATAGACATCATGGAATACTATGCAGCCACAAAAAGAAATGGAATCATGTGTTTTGCAGAGATATGGATGAAGCTTGAAGCCATTATCCTCAGCAAACTAACGCACGAACAGAAAACCAAACTATCTCATCTTCTCACTTCTAAGTGGGAGCTGAACAATGAGAACAAATGGACACGGGGAGGAGAACTCCACACTGGGAACTGTCGAGGGAGGGCGAGTCAGGGAGAGCATGCCAGTCATAATCCTAGGTGATTTGTTGATAGGTGCCGCAGACCACCATGGCACACGTTTACCTATATAACAAACCTGCACATTCTGCACATGCACCCTGGAACATTAAAAAAAATTGATAAATATAAATTTGCAAATGATTTGCTACCATTTTGAGGTATCACTTACAATTAGAATATATTATAAATAAGTCTATTTCAGATGCTGATAACCATGGGAATATGAACATTTTCATGTCACTGGTATAAACATAGGTTGCTTTAATTTTCTGGCAGGAAATTTGGCACTGTGGATCAAGTACCTAAGCATCACCATGTTAAGATCATGCTAGAATTAACTATCTATTTCTACTACTAAAAATTGTAATAATCTGATGAGTTATAGTTAAATTATGTGTGAAGACACAACTAATATTTTATCAAAATGGAAAATCATAACCATCAAATGACACAAAATAAATTATGTATGAAAATGCTGTATTGTGGAATAATGCACAGCCAACATAATGATAATTATGATCAGGTTTCTAATTGCATGTAAATGATTATGTGATGTACTAGGTAACAGATATAATATTCAACTGTAACTATTTTCTTTCCAGCAAGAGGAAATAAATGCAGGAAACTCTAAGAGGTAATCATCTCCTATCAGTAGTATAATGAATGACTTTTGTCATTTCTTTTTTATGTCTTCTAAAATTGATATCATGAACATTTATTCCACTTCCACATAGAACACTGTAATGTAAGGCTTGCAATGTTCTGCTAATTTCTAAGCTTAAAAACCTCTTATGTGTCATTTCATTTATTCATTCATTGATTTATTCATTAAATGTTGGTTAATTAGCAAGAAATAAGACAAGGTACATTATCTCTCCTTTCTACAGGAGAAAGACAGAATATGAGGAAGTAAGCAAGTAAATACATGTATAAATAAAGTCAAGCAAACATATAAATAATTGATTATTGTAATACATGCTCTGCAGTAAAGGAGTAGGCAATAAATAGAAGGATATGATAGAAAGTAACTCATGGAGAAAAATGATAGGTGATAATTGATAATTAAAAGAAGTCAACCATGTAAAAGACTGAGAAAGGGCATTCCAGTCAGAAGTAATAGCAAGTGCAAAGACGTTAAGGTGAACATAGGCACAGTATGCTCCAGAAACAGAAAGGAAGCCAGGGTGACTGAAATCCTGTGGGCAGAGGAAGTGTGGAAAGGTAGAATGTAGAAAATCATCTATGCCGTGATAAGGAATCTGGATTCTAGGTGCAATAGAAAGCCCTTTAAGATTTACCTTGCATAATGTTTTATTTGATGGTCATACCATTTCTTTTTTTTTCCCCAACATACAGTTTCATGTATTTCTCATACTTCTTCTCAGTGAAAGTAATTGCATTTATTGCTGACTTTGTATTTTTCTTCTACTAAATACTTAGGTGTTTACCGTAACCATTCTACAAATTATATGTTGTGTATTTACACACATTTAAATTGGTACCAAGATCTGTGTCCGTGATTACCATTTATTATTTATTTGCCCCTAATCTCTCCCTTCTAAAACGTTAGTTCTAGAAAAAGATTCCTTCTGTTTTTTACCACTGTACTCCAAGTGATTTCACTGTGCATTTCACGGAAGCTATAATAAATATTTGTTTAATGCATGAATGCAATCATGTTTTTCATTAGATTGTAAAAAGTATACAGCAATACTGACAGCTTTATATAAACACTTTAAATTCCTATTCCAACCTCCCTTTTACCTTCTTCTCAGCATTTCTCCTTTCATGAGAATATAATTCTAAGGCCAGGTATTGTTCTAATCATACTCTAGTCTGTTCATTCTTCTTACTTCCCTATTCTCTAAATTACCATTTGTGTCCTTCTCCAGGCTCTCACTGGACAGTCTTCTGTATTTTCACAAGTCCAACTATGAAAACGCTCCTCACCCTCACCTCTTATTGGGGTAGAGATATGAATCCCAGATTGTATTTTTAGCTTAGATCAATCAACAGAAACATAGCCAGGGCACTACTTTGCTTGAGAAATTTCTATGTGAATGTTCTGTTCACTGCTCCTGAAGTATATATCCCAGATCTAATTAATTTTTGTCCCTTGATTTGGAATTTTTGTTAATAGCACCAATTCTATCAGTAAAATCGCTAAAATTCAAAACTACAAATTTACCTTAAATATGTTTTGTATCTTTCCTATGATCCTATTTCCTCTACTCCTGCCATGTCACCCACTCATTGCTCATGCACAAAGCCTTACCTCGTATGAACAAATACTCATTTTTTTTACCAATCAAACATATTTTCATGTCTGAAATATGCCTTTTATGTATACCCATATTCTTTTCCTGAAGCTGCAGCTTATCAGCTATCAAATAATCAAGAGACAGGAAGAGGAAATGGCCACATATAATATAGTTGCAATTGTCAAAGGCTACCCAGATAGATAGAAGAAAGCATAAAAGGACATTGGGTTTTTATGGATGAGTGATATCTGTATTTCATCCACTGCTAATGAATTTCAGCAGACACCAAGATCATGTATCATATTAAATTTCATATTTATTCAGGATTTTATCATGACTGAATTAGAGTCCCATATGGAAAGCATAATTTATGTTTAATTTTAATGAGATACATTACTAAGATGCTGAGAAAATATTCAAATTGTTTATCACATATTGAACAAGCAATAGATCTACTTATGAAGAATACAGCTGACTTACACTTATGCTGATGTTTGTTAAGAATAAAAATGAT
This sequence comes from Cacajao melanocephalus, assembly GCA_963573385.1. Taxonomy (NCBI): domain Eukaryota; kingdom Metazoa; phylum Chordata; class Mammalia; order Primates; family Pitheciidae; genus Cacajao; species Cacajao melanocephalus. The sequence continues at coordinate 110,583 of CAUYLG010026712.1, forward strand.
TGTGCTCTATAACCCATGTGCAGAAGACTTCTGTTGCCATAAATTCACTTGAAATTTTACTTTACCAAGAGATGTGGGAATGACCCTTAGCAAGGCTATGCATACTTTGTGTGTTTAAACTTCATGCATACTGAATACTTGTAGATACACTAATCATTAAAGATGTCAGTTGGGCATTCTACTGTTTAGATTTAAGCAAAAAAAAGATGGTCTAGTTTTAAACAAAGCATCTTCTGAAGCAGATGCAAAGGGTATTTCTAGAATTACAAAATTGTCAGATCCATTAGAACTCTTTCTGGTCTTTCAAATTTGTATTGGCCCACGTACTTAATACTTTCTTGGTTACTCTCTCTCCCACTTATTATTATACAAGGTAGTTTTCTTGTCACAAAGGTGAGAAAATATGTGGAGAAGTTTTAAAATCAGGCCGGAGTAAAAGAATCAACCTATGAAGACCCAACAGCAATATTATGAAAGGTTATCATATTTTATTAAATTGAGAGGTTTTTTTTGGCCTATTTTAAAAATTATCTAAAGGTATTAGTACTCTTAGTTGTAAGGAAATAAATTTTATTACTCCTTAGTTTTCACATATCATTTCCAGAAATAGTTTCACCTTATTACACCCTCACCTGACATTTAAAAGCTCAAAACACTCTAGTGTCTGCCAGATTCTGTAACACTAACTGTCTGTGGTCTTTTTTCTCCCTAGAAACTTGTTAAGCATACATCAATCTGCCAGAAATGGTGATTATTTGAGCAGAGTAAAGTGAGGGTATTCCTCCCCCACACCTTTAACATTAACATTTTCACTATAGACATCCTTTTGGCATTGAAAGAGAAATGAAAAAAGTATGTGTGCACCATTATCTTTGATCTGTAATATAAAAACTAGCGTTTGTATTTTCCATTAATTTAAAACACTTGTCCATAAAAGATGTTAGAGTTAACAAGTTTTCACTCTTGAGCTAGCAAAAGTTTTTAGCTGATTTCTTTTGAAATCTAACTTATTTAGGTCAGATATTTTTATGTTGTATATTATATAAATACATTATTTCCTTTTTATTGCCTCAATATATCTCACCAAAATATTTTAATCAATACATATTCACATAGTACAATTCAACATGGTAGGTGTTAGATGTTTCTATTTATTATAAACATTTTTTTATTTAATATCTTTATCTTTTTTTTTCCCTTTTCTTTTTATACATTCTATTTGAGGTATAAATCTTTCTATAAGGACAAAATGTTAAGTAGAAGTAAAACACTGAAAATTCATATTTGGCAACTTTGATGTAGAAGCATTTGGCAGTTATGTTAAGTGGGAATGAGTGATTTTTTAAAATGGTATGTATAAACCCAGGTGCATTTTTTAAATGAATACAAATTTTCAATCACTTATAGTTCTTGAACCAAGATAATTTTATACTTTATTTTTAAACAATATTGTGATGCATTATGGGATGTTTTTACATTTAAAGAAATGGTTGCATCAGCTATTGCATATTTTAATTAATTATGCATCGGAAGTAAAACTTTCATATACTGAGATTTTGAAACCTGTTCAAAGAAACGATATGTCTTTTACCTACCTCATTAGTTTGATTAAAATAACTAATTTCCAAAGCCCACAAATAAAATTAGAATCTCAGTACTAAGACATAAAATAAAGCATCTATTTGCTGAATACTTACATATTTTATTAGTGTGAAGATACTGAAATGTAAAAAAATATGGTTCTGAGAAAACATAAATGAAGCTGGCTGTCAGTCAAATATTTTATCTTAAGAAGATTTAATTTTTTTTTTGTTCTCAGCAAAAATAGATATGGTAGCAAATAAAACTACAGCTGGTTGGGTGTGGTGGCTCATGCCTTTAATCCTAGCACTTTTGGAGGTCAAGGTGGGTGGATTGCTTAAGCTCAGGAGTTCCAGACCAGCCTGAGCAACATAGGGAAACCCCATCTGTACTGAAAAAAAAATTTAAAAATTAGCCTGGCATGGTGTCCACATCTGTGGTCCCAGCTATTTGGGAGGCTAGGTGGGAGGATCCCTTGAGCCTGGGAGGCAGAGGTTATAGTGAGCCTAGAGTGCACCCCTGCACTTCATCCTGTATGACAGAGTGAGAACCCATGTCAAAAACAAAACAAAACAACAATAAAACTGTAGCTTTGCTAAAGAACAGATGTGGTTTTGGCAGAGAATCTGGCAAATGTAGGATGTAAATAAAGTGTTAGCTCTATAAAAGAGGAAAAAGTAAGAAGCATTGTATTTGATTAATTTAGTATAGAAATATTACTTGGGATGTGGATTGCCCTGAATAAAAAAATACAAATTGAAAAGAAAGTAATACTTGCTAAGTATTTAAAAAAATCAATTAGTAGAGACACAGCCATTTATTAAACACCAGTTAAAGAGCATATTAAAAGCACAGGGTTAAATAGAACTGTTTTGAGACTTCTCCAAATATAAAATATTTTACTTATTTCAATATGTATTTAATGTTACTTTCATTTTTAATTTGTCTTATTAAATATGGACCCCTTTCTGACACCATACACTAAAATTAACTCCAGATGAATTAAAGATTTAAACATAAGACCTAACACCATAAAAAACCTAAAAGAAAACCTAGGCAATACCATTCAGGACATAGGCATAGGCAAGGACTTCATGGCTAAAATACCAAAAGCATTGGCAACAAAAGCCAGAATAGTCAAATGGGATCTAATTAAACTCCAGAGATTCTGTATGGCAAAAGAATCAATCATTGGAGTGAACCAGCAACAAACAGAATTTGCAGTCTACCAATCTGACAAGGCCTAATATCCAGAATCGACAAAGAACTAAAACAGATTTACAAGAAAAAAAAAAAAAAAACAATTCAAAGGTGGGTGAGGGACATGAACACTTTTCAAAAGAAGACATGAGGCCAACAAACATATGAAAAAATGCTCATCACTGGTCATTAGCGAAATACAAATCAAAACCACGTTGAGATACCATCTCCTGCCAGTTAGAATGATGATCATTAAAAAATCTGGAGACAGCAGATGCTGGAGAGGATGTGGAGAACTTTTACACTGTTGGTGGGAGTGTAAATTAGTTCAACCCTGTGGAAGACCATGTGGCAATTCCTCAAGGACCTAGAAATAGAAATTCTGTTTGACACAGGAATCCCATTACTGGCTCTATATCCGAAGGATTATAAATTGTTCTATTATAAAGACATATGCACATGTATGTTCATTAAAGCACTGTTTACAATAGTAAAGACCTGGAACCAACCCAAATGCCCATCAATGATAGAATGGACAAGGAAAATGTGGCACATATACACCATGGAATACTATGCAGCCATAAAAAATGGTGAGTTTGTGTCCTTTGTAGGGACATGGATGGGTCTGGAAACCATCATTCTCAGCAAACTGACACTAGAACAGAAAATCATACACTGCATGTTCTCACTCATAGATGGGTGTTGAACAATGAGAACACATGAACACAGGGAGGGGAGCATCACACACTGGGGTCTGTTGGGGGGAACTAGGGAGGGACAGTGGGTGTAGGGAGGTTGGGGAAGGATAACATGGGGAGAAATGCCAGATATAGGTCACAGGGGGATGGAGGCAGCAAACCACATTTCCATGTATGTACCTATGCAACAGTTCTGCATGATCTGCACATGTACCCCATAATCTAAAATACATTAAAAAACATAAATAATAAACTCTCAAATACCTTGGAGAAGTTTATGTTAAAAGTAAGACAATGAAAATTCTTATTTGGCAGCACTGATGTACACATACTTGACAATTATACTAACAGAATAACTGATCTTTTAAAATCATGAAATTGATTTTAAAAACTTTCTGTCCTTTACTGTTTGGACATTTATGTTAAATATGCATTCTCCTATTAAATATAAGAATTGTGAAATTGATAATATTTGTACTATTTTGTTTATAAAGCCAAAATCTCAGATCAAAATTAAGTGTCTTAATAAATTATAATAGCTCTCATGATCTTAAAGCTTATTCTCTTTGTCACTTTGTTTTTCTGTTTTAATAGTTTTCTTAAACTATAAATTTCAAATATCAAGGCCTAATTAAGTAAACAAAATGTAATGATTTCAAAATTACATTAGTGATGTGCATGAAATCAGCAAAAATATATACAGAATTTAATATGAAAATCTTAGAACTGTACCAGTTCATAATGAAACATTATTTTTAGTATCATCATATCTTTTTAAAAATTTTCCAAAATTTTAGGTTTTGAGGTACATTTGAAGGTTTGTTACATGGGTATAAACTGTGTCATGGAAGTTTGCTGTACACATTATTTCATCACTCAGATAGTAAGCATAGTTCTTAGTAGGTAGATTCAATCCTCAACCTCCTTCTACCCTCTATCCTTTGAGCAGAGACTATGTGGTTCTCTAGGTACAGATAGTTTGACCTCTTCTCTTCCTATATGGATGCCTTTTATTTTATTTTATTTTATTTTATTTTTTTCTGACCTAATAGCTCAGACTAGGTCTTTTAGTACTATGTTGAAGAAATCTGGTAAGAACAGGTACCCTTGCTTGTTCCAGTTCTCAAGGGGAATGCTTCCAGCATTTGCCCATTCAATATGATGTTAGCTATGAATTTGTCATAGATGGCTCTTAATATTATGAAGTAGTTTCCTTCAATTCCTAGTTTGTTGAGGGTTTTTAACACGAACAATGTTAAATTTTATCAAAAGCCTTTTCTGTGTCTGTTGAGGTGATTATTTGATTTTTGTTTTTGATTTTTGTTTTTAATTTTGTTTATGGGATGAATCACATTTATTCATTTGCATATATTGAACCAACCTTGAATCACAGAGCTAAAGCCTCCTTGATCATGGTGGATTAGCTTTTTGATGTGCTGCTTGATTCTGTTTTTTAGTTTTTTGTTTTTTGTTTTTTTTTTGAGGGTGTTTGCAGCTATCTTCTTCAGGGATAGTAGCCTGAAAGTTTTGTTTTTTTTGTTGTATCTCTGACAGTATTGGTATCAAAATGATGCTGACCTCATAGAATGAGTTAGGGAATAGTCCATCCTCCTCAATTTTTTTGGAATAATTTCCATAGGATTAATAATAGTTCTTTCTTATACAACCGGTGGATTTTAGCTGTCAATCTGTCTGGTCCAGGATGTTTATTTGTTGTAGTTTTGTTAAATGATTAATTCAGTTATGGAACTTGTAATTGCTCCATTCACGGTTTCAGTTTTTTACTGGTTCAGTCTTGGAGGTTATGTGTTCTCAAGAATTTACCCATTTCTTCTTGGATTTCTAGTTTGTGTGCATAGAAATGTTTGTAATAGTCTCTGAGGTTTTTTTTTTTTTTTTTTTT